>JAZHYW010044690.1:0-13255 GCA_037355805.1 Ixodes ricinus | reverse complement strand
CAGGCTTGAGAAATATAATAATAAAAAAGTGAAAGCCGTTTACAACTCCCTGTAACGCCGAAATAGAGCGCAGCTCTTGAGGAGGAGGAGGGGAGGGTACTGAGGGGTAGGTCAAGTGACCTTGGGGAGGGTCACGTGACCTGAAGGTGGCGCAGCAGTGGCAATGCCGATGACGTCATCAGTGACGTCATAGTCACTGATGACGTCATCAGTGACGACGACGATGACGTCACTCAGTGAGTCACCTGCATGACGTCATCAGTGATGATGCCGATGCCGATGACGTCATCAGTGACGTCACGCGTCCCATAATGCGCCGCGCGGTTACGCCGACGGCGACGCCGACGCCGATGCCGCTCAAGCCGGAAACGGGCGCCTAAGAGCTGCGCTCTAAAAAATACCAAGAACCAGGGTGTCGAACCGGTCATTATTTCGGTTCGGTTCGGGTTCGGGTTCAGTGGCATTGTATTTTGTTCCGGTTCGGTTCCGGTTTAGGGTAGCGCACATAATATCACTCCGGTTACCGGTTTTACTAAGTGCGAACCGGTTCGAACCGGTTTCTAGCTCGACCTTTGAATATTGACCGAGCACTTCCAGCAGCCTTTTTTGAGCACGAGATACTTGCAATAGACCCATCCCAAAACTAATCCCCTTCAGGAAGATCTAAAAACCCTGCACAGTGAAGTGCGAAAAAGACACAATTAATGTGGCAAGGCTATTAGTTGTATAATAAAAAAATTGGCTTGCTTTGTATGTTTATACAGCCTTGATGGAGATACGCCTCAACGGGTGATCGGTCTCTTAGCTGTAGATGAGAAATTTAGCCAGTGCAGTACAACCGCTAGCCGGGGTTTTTTAACGTGCATCACGCAGTAGTGATTACACGAACGCGTGCCTGAACACGTTGAAGAAAATATTGTTTTTCACTGAAGTGGACCACAGGCGGTCCTACAAACTATACTGCCGATGCAGCGCGGTACTTGTCCCGCCTTCCTTCAACGTGTCGGTGCAATCAAGCGGAAGGTCACGTGGTGCGCTCTCGGTGCTCGATTGGCTAAATGGCTCATCGACTGGAACTGCGGTCTATCTTGAGGTCAAACATTCGCGGACGCGTAGGCCTCCGTGCCTAGAGTGGCGCAATCCGCTCCGACACTTGGACATTTCGTAGCCAAGCGGCCAAGCCCAAGCGGTGCTTTGAAATCGCCGCCGTCGCTACCGCGCAGCCAGGGTCAATCCAAGAAACAAAGTAAAGTTGAAGCTCTCCAGATGCCTAAGTAGAGGCGGGAACTGAGCGAGCTCGCTGACCACGCGGTCTTTTTGTGTCTCTGCTTTTAATTATGATGTATTTTTTATTGCGTATGCAATAAATACGAAATGTAGAATATCTGACAGTATGTAGGATCAGTCTTGACAATAAAAGGAAGAAATACGCCCGCAACTTTTCCCATTAAGACCAATTATTGACACAATTGGCCCTGAACCGCTTTCGTTGAACCGGTAACCGCAACATCAGATTATGGTTTCGTTCCGGTTCGGGTTCAATATGAAGCGTTCTATTTCGGTTTCGGTTTTGTACCGGTTCGGTCAAAAATAACGGTTTTGATCCGGTTTTCGGTTCGGGTTCGGGTTCGGTTCGACGCCCTGCCAAGAACCCGCCGCAGTTTTTTTTCACGACTTGATCCCGGGTTCGCTGATTGCGAAGGGATCACTCTACCCCAGATCCACGCCAGCGGGTTCATTGCGCCGCCTAATAAACCGCATGTGTTGAGGCTAGCTGCGCATTTCAGTTTCCCGCAGCTCCCGCCAGATGGTCGCAGTTGTAGTGACGTCGCATCACGTCACCTAAGTGTCTCAGCTACCAAATAAGGTAGCGAGGGCCCTTCGGATTGCGAAGGGATCACTCTACCAAAATACCAAATATTACGAGTAACAAAATATCTTACTCGTTGCTTGCAAATAAAAGGAACGCGCTACCGACCTACGTTACCTTAAAATAAAAGGAACGCACGACCGTTATCGATCCAATGTAACCTGCGTTACTTTCGCGTCACTTTTAATTTATGCATTAAAATGTTTTATAGTTTTGACGTTACAGGTTTGCTGTAAGGGCCACATTTCGAGAAACATTATGTCCATGCAGAAACTTAACATAATTATCTTAATTTTTTTACGGTTCCACCTGCATACTCAGGAGCCTAAAAAGAAGTGTGGGAAAATTCGATAATGCAAGAAGTCACGTGACTTGGTAAGTCTTGGAAAGAAGGCGTAACGAGTAACGTAACTACGTTATCCGTTACTCAAAATAAGTAACGTCAGGTACGTTGTCCGTTACTGTTCTGTAAAAAAGTAATGAGTACAGTAGTGCGTTACCGGCAAGACCATTACTTGGAACGTGTTACCGCCAACAGTGATCACACCCCATCCGTTAGAAGGCTTTTGCGTGTATAAAATAAATGAGTGTGTCACTCCCGAGGAGACATTGGCGATGGTTCCTCCGGTTAAAGTGCAAGACACGTACATGCACGATACATAAGGATACAATAAGGTGCGAAGAAGTGTGGCAGCTGTCGCTGTGACCGTACTATAAACTTACACAGGACTGCTCTTTTTCTGTTTTTAATCGTATCACAGATCGATCGTGGCTTCCGCACCGACTCTCTTCCTATCGGCCTGAACGTCGAAGGCAGCGTGCTGTCCAAGGGGCTGAGCGAGGGCCTGCACAAATTCTGGTACGAGATGGACTGGCGCCAGAAGTTCTACTACGTCGTCATGAACCCCCACTGGCACCCGCGTGAACTCAGGCTGACCCTCGTTGAAGCCGAAAAGAACGTCCCCACGACGGTGAGCCCTTTCGAGTCGATGCTCATTTCGCGTTCCTGAATCCCCAGTCACGCTGCTAATACCTCATACAAATGACAGTACTGCAAACACTGCCTGAGAGACATCTGGCTTTTTTTCCCTAGTTTGACGGTCATACAAATATTCTGTGCAGATATGTTCTATGCCTGCACACGTAAGAAGCAAAGAGGCTTCGAAGATGCTTGAGTCCTGACCGCGGATAAATCTGGCATCGCGTCTGTAGCTTACACGGCGGATTTTGAATGATGTATGGGCAGTGGGACAGCGGTTTTGAAGCTCCTGCTCCACTCGCAGCTAAAGTGCAACAAAGTATAGCGTCTCAACGGTTTCTTGGGCGGAAATATGCAGATCGAACTCGACCTCAGTCACAAGTTCCTAAAGCCCGAAGACGCGAGAGAAAGCAAGTTCCCGGTCCACGACGCCATCGACAGCGACTCCGGAGTCTCCCTCGACCCACGTCCTCAACGCCGAACTCAACTTCAGAGGAGGAAAAAAGACCGCAAGATCGCCACCGAGCTGAGATATTCCTACACTAGCGACACCTTCAAGCACAAGGTGCAGTTCTTCTACGACAGAGCAATGTCCCAGCAGAAAAAAGAACACATCAAGGTGCGTTAAAATTCATTTGGCCACCAAAAAACCGGCACGAAGCAGCGAATTCCCGCTTTCGATCGCTCACCTTCTCCGAACCTTTAACCCGGCCCAAATACCTCGCCATGGTATGCTGCAGGCTAAGAAGAGCGGAGCAAGCCACTCCCACAAAGCTTTTCGCTCGTGATGATTGGTGGCTTTCTCTCCAGAAATCCGCTTGCTAAAGTGCAAAGGTTGGAGGGCATTGTGGAAGGAGCTTGTGCTGCTTTTCTTTCACCTACAACAGACTATAGGAAAGCGCATTTAACTCCACTCACTTCCATTGAACAGTGCGCCTAGAGCACCAAATCTTCTTCTATAGCTGTGTGGACGCCCCGAGTCCAAGTACGCACCCGCGTCGCGCTGTTCCGTCGTGGTACCGACTCGCCGAGACAGCCTAGACAGCTAACTCGACTAGCGCTCTGGCAGGCCACGACGACAGATGGCTCGAGGCGCCCCTCCCAGTTCAAAGGGGACAACCCTGAAAACGGCGGCATATCCAGCCGCTCGAACTACGGAAATCCTGCTTACGCCGAAGCTATTGTATTTTAACGGACTGTTCCCACTAGTAAAATATTTGCCCGTCTTCTACCTGGTTCACCCATGCAGCTAAATTCTTTAACCTCCACCATTGGTTGTATCCCCTTCTCTTTCCCTACTCTGGTACTCTCTCCTTCTCTCCCTCGTTAGCCTCGGAATTTAAGAGAGGAGGAAACGAGGCAGATTATCCGCCTTGCCGAGAACAGGCTCTCCAAAGAGCGACTACTTATAACACACACCTACAATCGCCGTCTTTTTTGTTTCTTTTTAAAGAACTTAGTTCGTTATTAAAACTACTAATGTGAGAAAAACAAATTATTCTGCACACTAAACTAACATTTTAAATGTTGAGCTTGTCTCGTGTTCGCGCTAACTGTGTCGACAGTGTACGTCGGCGTTAGAAGAAATTTGTTGCTTCAAAGGTTCGGCTTTCGCAGATCTGCTTGGATAGCACCCTGAAGTTCCCGGCACCCGAATGGTCGAGGCTCAAAAATCTCGCCACGTTCCACGAAGGCAAAGAGATCGACTCCAGTCTGAACATACGCTACGGCACAAGCTGCGAAGGCCAGTCCAGCGTAAGTTTACTGTTTACAGACCCTCGTGACGTCACCCAAACTCCGAAACTTCCAATTATTTTTCTGCAAATACCACTCCGGCTGTCTGTTTTATGCTTTTTTGCATGATTATAAGTTTGATGACGTGAAGCATGCTTTATCTGCCGCCAGTACTTCTAGGATTGGGTAAGATTACGGTGGTTGACACCTTCGTACCAAGCCTAGTCTAGAAAGTCGTTTTTTCTTCTTCTTATATCATAAGTCAGTTTACTCGCATTGTAAAGAGTCAAACCTGCCGACCTAATGGCGGCATTACATGGCTTTCAACAACAAGGAAAACGGGGGTACTCACACAAAGAAATTCAACAGCAGGTAGAAGTAAAAATATCCCCACATGAGAAATAGAAAAAAATGCAAACAAGAAACAACAACATAGATAGATTGAATTATGGTGGCGTTACCACTTGTACCGGGCAAACACAATCCATACCTGGACAGGTTGGCCACACTCACTTAGAAAGAGTACATAGACACTACAGATCCCTGCTATCATAGATCAGAGTGCGCTCAAGCATCTTCATACACAGCTCAAAATAATGTTATTCTTCTTGTTTTTCTTTATTGCCGGCAGATTACCTTCAACGGCAAGTTCACGCACACCGACGACGACGCACAGCAGATACGAGAAAACGCCGAAGCCGAAGCCCCGGAGCCCCGACCGCCTCCGGCCGTTCTACCTGCGCGACATGTACGCCAAGTGCGTCCACCACCAGAAGCTAGGAGTACCGCTCAATTACTACTGCGTCAAGTACATGTACTACTCGAGCCGTCTCGGCAAGCTGACGACGGACGTCGAGTACAAAAACTCAAGCCTGTGAGTGCTGACGCGTCTTCTATGACGTCGTGTATTCGCTGCTCCAACAATGTGCTATTCATCCCCATTCCTTCGCTTCGCACGTTCGCCGCTAGGCCGCTGATCATATAGGTTGTATATTTCGACGGGCGCCATCTCCCCGTTTCTCGAAAGTCACGTCTTTGACGATCGGTGGCGGCACCTCCTCCGGAGCTGGGTGGAAAGCCTAGATCAAAGAGAGGGCGGCCCAACCGTGGGGAGCATTTGCAAGTCTAATGGCCGACAACTCCTGCGGAGATTGGTCGCTAGGTGCGCATGCGCTGTATTGTCGCGTTCTTGGCGAGGAGGAAAGCAGGCGGGAAAGGATGAGACGCTTGCAGACGACCAACGCTTCCGTCACTTCCTCGGAGCTCGTATTGCGAAGGCAGTCTATAAACCACGTGACCATGATCGAACAGTGGGAAGCTCTCTGTAACATAGGCTCTCCAGAGTTGGGAAAACTGCGAGTAATTTCTGTGGCAATTCATCGTTTTTGCTCACCCATAAAATAGACTAACTTCAAAGGCTGCAAGCCTCCGCGGTTAGGCTTTGGTAACACATGGCTCTATACTACGTGTTGTTTCGGGGAGATGTCGCGCAGACGGACTTGGTATACGCATTTTGCGTCTTGACGGCGCGAACATCGTCGTGCGTGTGGCGTCTTTGAAAGGAAACCCTAGAAATATCTAGCGTTCTAACGGGAGAAAAATTCGGCAGAGATACTTAAGTGCTTACCTGTTGGAATGCGAAAGCATTCCTACGCACAGCGCATTCCTACGATCCGCGCGCCACGTCTTCCTTCCTCACACGGCGCTCCGGCAGTGACACCACGCTCCCCACTGCGCAGGCGCGGCGAACGCCGCCGGCTTCACGACGGCTTTTGTGACGAAGCATCTGCGTTGCTGCGCTTTTCTTTGTGATTTATTTCTAAGCGCGTCCGCTTTGACCTTTGAGCGCCCCTTCGGCTTCTGTGACGAAGCATCTGCGTGGCTCTGCTTTCGTTTGCGTTTTATTTCTGAGGCGCGTGCTTGGTGACGTAAATTTACGTGCCGTTTCGCTCAGCCAATGGGAACTTAGCTGCCGTTACACTCGGCCAATGGGGCGTTAGGTGCCGCTTTTCGCTGCTACAGACAACCCCGGCTTCGCTCCTATGGAACAGTTAATGCTTTCGCACTAAAAACGCAAAGTTGACGTTTACAAGGGCGGTCGTACACTCCGCCCTTTTAGCCCTATTTTTTCGCGTCTCCCCATTTACTTCTGAAGCGCGTCCTCGTTCACTACTTCAAAACATTCTAGGTAACAGGGCCGCGCTGCTGGATCTTGAACGGCACTTAACGGAGACGAGCGCGGGACATATATGGACAACCGGTGCGACTCGGCGCTTGGCTGCAATTCATGTCCAATCCATCAGAATTCCAGTCGAACGCAGCACACACGTGTTCAATCTGCGCCCCGCGGAACGCTCTTCCGTAACAGAGGGTGCATTACAAGAAGAATCATAACAGCAGGGAATCTCTCTCGAATGCCTCACCTCCAACGAGGGTTTCTCGCGTTCCGCCGCGCTTTGATGAAGCGTGCGCGCTCGAGGCTTACAAGATGCCGAAGTCATACCAAACTGGAAGCAGGACAACCGAAATACCTATTGTAATTCTCACTCAGGGAATATGGGCGTCAGCCATACAACACATTCTAAGTTTTAAGAAAAGTAACTCGAGAGCTTGGAAACAAAGCTTATGTTACCGATTTGAGACTCTTCTTCGTTCGTCTGCCTTGTTCCAGCTCCTCCCGGCCTGTATTCTCACGTGAGCAAGTATCACTCGCATTCCGAGGACCACGTGGGCTTCTTCGGAGTCATCGGGGAGCACATGGACGGTCCCACCGGGAAGCTGCGCGTCGTGTCCCAAGTCCCGCCGCGCCAGAAGTACGCCGACGTCCTGGTGTCCACGGCAGACGGACGCCACTTCTTCCATCCCCACGTGCCGCTCTATTCTCACATTCTGGAGCCGAGGGTCTTCGTGGCGCTCGGTTACACCAACATCGCCGAGTACACCACGTACTACAAACAGAGTGAGTACTGGTCCCGCCACGTCTGACAAACGCCGAAAAAGGAGACGCTGTGCATATCAGCCGTTCCAGCTCTTCTGGGCTTTACTCAAAGTACTCTGGCTCGTTTCTTGTAACTACGGTGCACTGGAACGTCTTCGACTGCTGTGTTTCGCGTCCTATCCCGCTCGGATGTCAAAGGTGGTACCGGAGTGACGATGAAAGGAGTCGCAGAACAGCGTGTCATGCTGCCAGATGTCGCCATCCTGGCGGTTGGTGCTGAAGTCCCAGCAGAAATACGAGCGAACGGTGAGTGGCGCTGTCGGCGGAGCGCGCCCACTCCTTATGGTTCAAGTTTCCGTGGACTGTCAAGGTGGTTAGCGACCTGACCAGAACGGTCGTCTGCGACATGCGCACCACCGCTGTTGTTGTGACACCGACGGGATCACGGCCGGCGACAGCGTCACACTTCTACGACGTCATCAGGGAGGATATTGAGGGACCCGATTTTAGGTTTCAGCTAAGCACACCACTAAGAGACACATTCCAATGGCTATAATCCATGCGCTGCCATCTCGGTTGACTGAGCTGTGGAGCGAGTTGGAAGCGTGCGCAGTCGCTCTCCAGAATATCGGACGCCGTGCCCGCGTGCACGGCCTGGTGACTTCACCAGTTTTCTCCTGGGTGAGGGATCCTATTGTTGTTCCCGCAGCCAATGCCAGAGTTACAGTATTAGCCGATAATAATGGCGAAGCGGAGACGTGAAAGCCGCGCGTTTCCTAAACATGGTCGACCCTATAGCGGTCCAGAGGCAACCAAACACCCTGCAAATCTGCCGGGTATCTCCGTGGCGCGAAGATGCGGCGTGTGCGACGTGACGACCACAGCAGAAGCGTCCTCAGGAGATGCTCGGGCGGTACCTAACTATCCCGGTCGGGCGTCGGATTACTGACAGCTAAATTCGTCGACGATAGAGTGTGGAGTAGAAACCAATCTGAAGTAGAGCCGCAATTGATACCCGGAACAAAACGATTTGAAGGAACTCGCGCAGAAACGCCACGGCGTCGGCAGGACGGGAAAATCCCGATTGGTCGATAAATAATCATTTTCACGCTGAAGAAAAAATCGAAGGATTTTAGCCAGACCCTCGGTTACGAGCCAGACACGCTACCAACTATACTTCGTTTCACCTTCCGTCCAGACGCAGCGGATGCTACGAGGAAACGGGACCAATCAAGCAGCGTCAAAAGTGCAAATCACTAGGCTTGTTCTGTTTTATGATTGGTTCAGCGATGAAAAACACAGACAGAAACATTACGAACACCATGATGGTGCCCTTTTGACGCTGTGCGATTCGTCACATAATCTCGTAGCATCGGCTGCGTCTGGACGGAAAAGGTGAAGCAGAAGAGTATAGGCCACGCAGCAGAGATGGCAGTAATGACATTACTGTAATGGAATTACAGTAATTAAATTACTTCTTGGAGTAATGAGTAATGTAATGAATTACTCCTCTAGGCTAGTAATTTAGTAATGTAATGAATTACTTTCAGGCAGTAATTTCGAGAAAATTACTCATTACTTTTGAAATTACTTTTGTCCTAAATCAGAAAATTCGTTTGCAAGCTTTAAAAAGAGAGAAACATTATTTTGCATGGTGAAATGTTGTGAAAGAGCATCAGAGGAAATAATCGACGGCCACCTGAGCGCTAAAGCCTTGTACGAAGAGCGGGACAGACGCACAAAGGAGGGCTGGAAAAGGCGAAGGAAAAAAGCTTGCATGTACACCAGTGTTGCGGAGTTGCCACTCCGGGTTGGAATGATTCCGGAATGATTCCGCATTTTCGCGACCCCGGAATGGAATGGGAACGGAACGGCGTCAACGTTGAGGGGATATGGAATGGGAATGGAATTAGACGCCTTTTGCCCGGAATGGAGAATGGGAATTGAATGGGCCCGGTTCTTCATATTTTTTTATTAATTTAATTGTTTTTTCTTTGTTTTTCCTTGTTTTCTATCGCTTTTTTTTTTGGCGAAGGGGGGGGGGGGGGTTAACATTTAGCTATACCGAGTCAGTGAGCGAGTCAGTTGTTCAGAAATAAAATGAGCGTGAAACTGCAAACCCGCGTGGAGCCCTAACGAATTTATACTAAAAAAAATGCAATACAAAAAAATAAGCGTCAAAACAAAGGGGGAGGGGTGGGGGGCGGTGTCGCCTTTCGCAGTGAAGTCCAACACATATATCCGAATGCCACTGCGTATATGTGCGCGGCTCAAGGCCACGTCATCGGTCTGCGTGAACGTGACCCGCTGCTCTGGTTATCCGAAACCCAGAAGAGGCCAGACGTGGCCTGCTGTGCCGACCCAGACTTCGTACACCCGCGACTCGTCTCGAGCGCGCTGTTTCTCGGAGAGCTCGCACCTGTGCCGGCCATCTCAGGTCGCAATCCGCCAGGTCCCTGTTTCGATGATGCTAGGCGAAACGTGAGGACTGCCATTCATGCGTTGGAGGCGGAGGGTCGGCACCAAGGACCGTCACAACAGGGATGCCACCGTATCGAGTTGCCAGCCGTAACGGAGAGATAAGACATATGCTCCAGGATGCTTCAGGTGGTCCACCAATTCTCGAAAATTCCAAATGCAATTGCCTGCATCGTCTTCAACCAGGTCACCTACAACGAAAGTACGCGTTGTCCTTTCATACAGCAGCGTGGGTAAAGTTTAATGTTCAAGGCAACACCAACAGATACAATAATAAGTTCGTTGCAACCTAAGAACGAAGGGCGCGGGTAAGACGGGCCGGGGAGGAGGAAGCAGACGGAACGCTGGAGAAGAGAGGGGAAACCTCCTTCTCTCTTTAGCGTTCCGTTTCTCTCCCGGCCGTCGCCCGCGCCTTCGTTAGGTGCAACGGACGTCATCTGGACATTGTTGAGGGGGCGCCCTGCTGGACAGGGAAGTGGTGATGTTTTGATGGAATTTATATAGAGGTCGAAGTCTTTTCGAACACTGGTCAGACAGACTGGATGCCAGGGAAGGGACCGCGGTCAATCCATGACGGAACGTTTTTTGAACCCATTGAAGACTCCACTTCGTCCGGAACCATACCCTCAAGGCGAAGTGCCAAGCCCGCGGAAAAAGTAATTTCGAAATAAAAATCATCTCATCTCAGTTGGCGTCTCAAAGAAATTTGAAAAATGAATTGCATTATCAGTATTTACATTTCTGCCTTCACTAAAATGTATTGCTGTATTTGCAATTTCCAAAGACTTTTTGCCTCTTTTTAAAATGTATTTCCGGTACGTATCGCGATACATTATTTACATATATATTTGAGTATCAGTATTTTAGGTGCTATTTTTATCTATCCTAGTATTTGTATTTCCAAATACCTTTTTGAGTATTTCTGCCCAACCCTGCAACACAATGTAGCTGTCAAGTGCCTATTTTTACGTTTAGGAATTAGAGGAATGGAATGAAACGATTCAGCCATTCCAGGAGTGCGAATGGGCCCAGTGTCCCCATTCCTAGGAGTTGAAAGGAATGGAATTATCGAAAACTCTGATTCCCCGGAATGAAATTGGAATGGAATGGGGGTGCCCATTCCGCAACACTGATGTACACCTCACTGGAAGGCACCTGCTTACGAACTCCAGGCACGACAGATCCACGGCGTCGCGTCATCACGACGATACTATGTTTCGTTCATCCCGAGGCTGACAGTGCTGTGGGAGCTGCAAGCCAACCAGAACCAATGAAATACATTCTTCTAATCACGTGTCCCGTCCCTTTCGCTGCACGTGGGTATGAACGAGAGCGTGGTTACTTGGCGAACGATAGACGTGTGACTGCTCCAAGAAACACGCAGCTTCCACTCAGCTCATCCCTAAGCTGACAGTGCGTCAGCTTTGGGATGAACGGCTCATAGGCTACAGGGCGACGGGAACATCACCAGTGAGTTAAACGTAACTTAAAACCTGAAAGGACTGGACAAACAAATCCCCAGCCTTGTACTTCCGTCAAGCAAGGTCAAACCGTAAGCTTCGACCATTGTGAACAACAAAGGACCGGAATACATAGTTAATTTCAAATGCCTTGTTAAAGCCCGCGAGAACGTTTCATGCGTCCTCGAGCAAAGCAGGTGCCGCTCGCGGTACGCCTCGCTGCCTTCCCTTGGGCAGTTTATTCGGGAATAAGCCTTTTAAGCAGATATCGCCCTCCGTTTGTTCGGAAAGTACACAATTTAGGAAGCTCGCGCCATTCCTCAACTGACGACGCTTCTGCTTAGCAATCATCCGGGCCCTTTGTGTGACAATGCGCAAAAACTTGGACTCATCGGTGTTTCGGAAAAATGCTTTTTGAAAGGAATGACCGAGAATAGGTCAAAACTATACTCGGCGACAACTTTTCTTGTCAATGCAGTGGAGGGTACAGGCACGCGTTCCGGCCCCCTCTCTCATTTTGAGCGCTGAATAAAGCTGTGCGCTGGCTCTCCTCCTCTCCACTGCATTGCCAAGAAAAGTTATCGCCGAGTATTGTGCTCTCGGGAGAATAGGATTAGATTGCGTCCGAGGCGGGAAAGGGCAACGTTCACGGGACGACTCTTTGCAAGAACGGCCTGCCATTGCCCGACTTCACAAACTGACAAGGACTACAACTTCTCAATTAGGAAGACGGAAACATATCACCTTTTTAGTAAAATTCTCACCGTTGAATCAACAGCGAAACCGGTGAGTCGACTGTCTTTCTGAGTCACATCTAAAGAAGCTATTCATCGTGTTTAACACTTATGTCGTGTGCGCCAGCAAAGCCACCTCTTCAGTAGGGTTCACTTTACATAAGGTTGTTAATTGCGCTGTAAACGCGACGACTTAGTTTCCTGGTTACATAGAGACAAACTCAGCCCTCTTGACGTGACATCACTGCGGTGGCGCTGCTGTCGGCACTGCGCGTGCGCAGCGCCTCGTTTATCTGCTTCCTGCACCACGAGCTGTGTGGGCAAACGAGGGCCTGTTTTGTAAACACTGTGTCGGTGTATGCGGTAAATAAAATGAACGCCAATTTCTGCCTCCAGGTATTCAAAAGTAATTTCAAAGTAATCTCATTACTTTCGGAAAGTAATTGTAATGTAATGCCATTACTCTTACTCTGCGGTAATTTGTAATGTAATTTAATTACATTGTATGCAGTTTTTGCGAAAAGTAACTAGTAATGTAATTTAATTAATTTTTGGAAATGGTACCATCTCTGCCACGCAGACACCCTTACACGGCTCGGGAACAAGCGAGGCGTTTATATTCAACTATCACGTTCCAATCTTAAAGGCGAAGCTTAAGCGTCCTCTACTGTAATGATTGCTTCAACCCAACCCGCGCCCGACAGCATACGAACCAATGGAGCCAATCAAACGTAGCGTCAAAATGCACCGTCAGCGCACAGTCTTAGAGTGCATCAGCCAGCATCACCGACTAGAATTAATCCCACAAATTGAAAACGTCTTTACCCTGCTGCATTCTGTCTGAGCGTGATTGCTGTATCCGGCAATAGCGTACCCACGAAGACAACGGCGTAGACGACACTATCAATATGCGGAGAAAGTCGTCACCTCTTGCGCAGCAGTTGCGATGACGTCAGAACAACGCCAAGTCGGCTGATTGAAAGGATAGGGGTACACCTCGGAATGGATGTAGCAGGTCTATACGTTTTCTTTTTCAAGCAGCCAATAAGAGCTCGGCGTTCT
>JAZHYW010044688.1:0-137431 GCA_037355805.1 Ixodes ricinus | reverse complement strand
TCGAAAGTGACCCCCATAAGGCGGCTGCCATTGTACGCAAATTTGACCACTCGTCACATGACCAAACCAAATACGTGACGTCACAGGAAAGATGGCAGCGCCCAGGCAGCGGCTGGTCCCAGCTGGGCCGGAGCTTGTCGGATGCGTTGTTTGTTGTCGTTCGTGTCGGCGAGTTGATTTCAGACGCGGAAGCCGTCATATGAGGCCGGTCGAAAGCGACTTCAGAGTTCAGCGTGGTGTCGGACGTAGGTATAACGTGAACAGAAGGAGGAACGGTGTGCATTTCGCTGGTGACCGACGGGGATATTGCCACGAAAGAGACAATCGGCCCTACGTTGCTCGGACCTCGGATTGATTCGGATACCGCAAGTAAATTTTAAGGCGACGTTTCTGTGCTCTCGTTGACCATCGGAATCTTCGAGGTCTGCAGTGAAGCGTGTGCAATATGTTTGGATACGCAGTTTAGCGACGGAAATTGCGTGAGTCGTGCTTGGCAGTGTGCAATCGTGGTGCCGCTTCGTTCAAATGACCGAAGGCTCACTTTGGTTGTGCGGCGCACTGGAGAGCTGCCTTCAAGTGCTTCAAGTTGGTAGTTCCTGTGCCGTGCCTTAGGTGATGCTATGCTGCTTCCTAAATTGTTATGGCGTAGACGTGCACTTTCACGGAGCACAGGTGTTGCAGTTGGTATTGATTCCGCTTGTCTGTCGCACGTTTCGTCGACACAAGTTTCATCAACACTCGGTACGCGAATTGCAAGCTGTATGGACATTTCATCGCGCGTGTTACCTACCCAGTCCACCCGTTCACGTCGCTTTGCGACGACAGTCTGCAGCGGCTCATTACCAGAAAAGTGGTTCCACATCCATTTCAGTTCAGTTCGTCCACGGCAGTCGCCAAACCCCGAAGGAGAGGATTTATTCGAACAGAATGCCTCTAAAACAATGCAGCTTTTTAGTGGTCAGGATAGACTCTCTTCTGTCTGTTTTGTTATATTGTCACAGATGCTTGCTCCAGTCCTATTTTCTATCAATATTTACTATTCTGGAAAGTTCCAGGCCATGCTCAGCTGTCATCGTATGTTCTGGTGGAGGTGCTGCACACTTTACCCATAGCCCTTCACTCTGTGTGGGCCCTGGCGGCTCCTCAGCCGAGTTGCCCGATAACAATTAAGACACGGGTAGCGGATTATCCCGCGTTCTAAACGCCCGGCGAGCCGTAAACTAAGTCCTATCCCAAGCCCGGCAGAAAAACCGCAAGACGAGCAAGTACCGCAAGGACGAACCTTGGAAATGCACCACGAAGAACCTGAAATCCGAGCAAGTCGCTGCTACCAGCAGGAACCACCGGAATTCGGTCTTTTGCCAGAAAAACCGAAGCTGACTAAGCCAACAATGGCAAACCTGTAACAACGAACCACGTCCGCTCCCATCATCGTATGCATGCCCGTCGCACCTCGCACTCTGATGCCCTTTCACGCAAAGTGTATGAAGACGTCGAGGGCTGGATTGAAATATATGACCGTGTCGCCCGCCACAGTAGGTAGATGGACAACCAGCTCCTGCAGAAGCTATACTTCTCGTGGAAGAAACTGCCAGGCACTGGTTTGAGAACAACGAATCCTCCTTAACGTCGTAGGAAGTTTGCAAGATCGAGCTGAAGTGCACGTTCATCAGCCAACATTGGCCGGGAGAGCCGAATTCCTGATTCTGTCCAGGATGCGGCCCCAACGAGAGCGTCACCGCCTTCGTGGAAGATGTTTTGGGCATGATCGAGCACCCACGCCAACCCTGATTCTATAGAAGACAAGAAGCTAAAAATCCCATGTCCCTCATGTGAGGTACAACACCTCCGGCAGCCTTGTCCGCAACTCCACGACAACAGTCGAAGGGTTCACATCACCGCGGCTTCCAACATTGAATGTACACTGCAGGCCCGAGCCTGTCACTATCAACAACTCCCCAGCTTCTCGACACTCGAGTCGTCCAGCTGCGACTTCGACGCCAGCCTCCCAGGCATCCTTGACATCCTCGACGTTGTCCGGGAGGAGATCAGGAAGCTACTTCCTGCCATCAGTTGCCCGGCTTTTATTTTGATTGCCGAGATTGTTTCGGAACAAGTTCGACAGGCTATTCATCTGGAGTCTTCTTCGAGCGAAGCGGCATCTGACGATCCGAGGGCGACTTATGCCACAAAGTCACGACGACCATCATCGGCTACCCGTTACTATTCAATGCCGATTCAACGAGACACCCCAACGCCGAAGCATTCATACATGCCCGAGCTTGCTGCATTGATGCAGAAAACTACCAGGAAACTTTGCGGATTAGAAGCCAGCACTGCAGCTTCAGTGCATCAGATGTCAGTGGCCGCACATGACGTATGATTGCAAGACGGCGTCAGTCGGTCAAAGTTGCCACTCGACCAAACTGAACACCGACGTGCCAGGAGCGTCATCCGACAACAAGCAGCACAGGTACTATGACTGAACGCCTGACACGAGACTGTCGCAGAAAGAACTCGTTATGGAACCGTTTGCAAAGAACCAATAGTTACGTAATCAAGTGGAAATCAACATATTTGATACACTAACCTAATAAACATATTTCCGCTCGCCTTTATGCCTTCAGAGTCTCTACACAAAGAATTCTGTTCACCGCACATGTTGGAACTTTTGAGTACACTCGCATCTCTGACCCCTCAATATTAATTAATGGGACATGCCAGACTGGTTGCATTGGGCTGCACTCGTTCCACTTCTCCTGAACATATGGCGCATCCGAAAACCAACTCCAGTGATGTGAAAATGTTATTTATTAATTTATTCTCTCCAGGGGCCTTTGTAGGCACTGCAGAGAGGATACTTAAAACTACGCACATGCTAATAACATTGAAGCACACTGCTGTAACTTGTTAATTGCAAAAAACAAACACACCTCTGAGCATCTAGTTTAATGGTATGTGTTCATGCATTGTTATATAGCAGGACACTTTCAATACGTATGACACAATAGACCCTTTGCAAAACCCCATCAAGCAACACAACTGTTGCCATTTTTTTTCGATGCAAAGCACACGAATATACCCCAGTTCACGTCGAACGCTAATGCAGCATTCGAGTCTAATAGGTGCTCAGCCGAGTTCACAGTGATGGCGGACATAACATTCTTGTCGAACAAATGCCCAAAGTATGAAGGCCTTAGGCAATTAGAGTAGTAACTACTGTAATTCGTTCCATCACAATTTGGCAAGCAACGAAGGCTACAGTCTCGGTGAGTCAATATGCATGTTGGAGAGAGGCACACGACAACATATCATCAGAGTGCTCGTCAGCACAGATTTGTCACATTCCTTCACTCCGTCAATCTGATTGGCACGAGGGGCTGTGGCGGTTGCCTTTTTCCAGGTTATGGTAATACGAAATATAGGCAGCCCACACTTTAGAAAGAAGTCTATTGAAGAGACCGAAAGGAATGGTAGTCAACATTTTTCAACAAGACTGCTTTTCGGGCAAGGGGTGAACACAAATATGAATCATCTTGTACAGGTAACTAGAACAAGTAAATAACTGACCGACTAATACAATGCACTCTTGATGAAAAAAAGTATTGCTGCAATAAAACCCACGAAAGAGAAAAATGCGCAATTAATCTATGCGTACACCAAAAATAGCAAGTCGAATAGCATTGAAGCAGGTGCCTGCACTCAATAAAAACGTCATCCTCGCAGCTGAAAATAAGTGTGCAATTCGCACTCACAAAAAAAGGAAGAAAAGCGATCGAATGTAGAATCGTCGACTAGCACAAAAGGTTAAAGATCGCAGGAGCTTCCTCGCCAAAAGTTTCTATGGTTATTCGGTGACGCAGGGCTGAAACAACTTCCCCTAGGTCCTCACGCGACGTATACCTTTCGCTTCGATTCTCAGACGTTCAAACGAACCTAGAAAAATGCGAATATATTATGCTAGGAGTTATAACGTAAACGTTATATCGTAAACGTAAAAATCGCAGGAGCTTCCTCGCTAAAGGTTGGCTGTGATTATGCAGTTACCTAGGGCTGAAACGAATTCCCCTAGGCCCTACGTCCGACGTATACATTTCGCGTCGATTCTCAGACATCCCAACATTCAAACAAAGCTAAAAGAAAGCGAAAATTGCATGCTAAAAGCACTCAAAGTTTTATCGACCCTCGAACATATCCGGGAATCCGAGCACCGGTACGGCGATACGGCTGATGCTGCCTCGCAGGTGTTAATATCCAGATGATACATGGCGATCTTGCAGGAAAAGGTAATAAAGTCTCATTTCTTCATATTTTCACATTATACCTGCGTCAGCGAGCACGAAGAAGACCGAAGTCGTCGGAAAGCAGCTACACATCGCGGCTACCGCGCACCGAACAAACTCGCATTCCCCAGCTCTGGGCGCTGCCATCTTACCGGTGACGTCACGGCTCTTGTGAGGTCACGTGACGTGTGGTCACTTTTGCGTAAAAAATGGCGGCAACCGGGGGGTGCCACTTCCGAACTTCCGGTTTATCACTCTAAGCCCCTCTACCTCGTTGACACGAACTCAACTCTCCTACGTCACGCCGCGGTGGTGGCGCGTCGGTCGCACTTCCGGTCTGGGGCGGTGGGCAGAAGTCGCCGTGCGAGACATGCTTTTCTGTGTCCTTTTGGAAGAAACCAGACAAAAAACCTGCCTTCTCGTCAAAATGCTGCGACGGTGGCTGTACCAAGAGAGTCTGGAAAGGTTTGAAGATCACTTTTCATGTGTTTCTGCCCCCTCCGTTCGTCCGAGAACGTGGATAGTAGCCGTGAAGAGGGCAAACCAGACGCTGTCGAACTACGGTTGCTTGTGCGGGCAACACTTTGTGGTCGCCAGATGTATTTGTTTTGTTCCAACATGAACGAAAGAAAACCGCCAAGTTGTCCGGACCACCCACGGGTTCAGTGCGTCTTCAAATTCACACGGCCGCCTGATCGTTCGAACTTTCGTCTGCTCTTTCAAACTTGTCTGCTTTTTGTCGTCTGCTCGTTCAAACAAAAGCGGCCGTAGACCAAACTTTGACCCGGTGATTGCAATAAGAAGTAATTTCAGGCCTCAAAAGACTTAAGTAGGCTCGGTGTAAACAGTAGATACAATATGTTGATCATTGGTACCAGTGGCCATCACCAACTTGTTACGCTTGGTCTGTTCCCGCTTCCGATTTTCAGTATCGACGTCGATCATCGCCGCTACCTTCTACACTTTTGCAGCACGAGCGACGTCGCGACCGAAAATAGCTAGAAGAATCTCATCACGGTTTTGGCGTCCATTCTGCGGCGTTCATGTGAATGAATCGCCGCACGTCAAAAAATTTACGCAAAGTTTAGCGGCGTAACGAGCCTTGATAATTTCGCTCAGGCGATTAAAGTGGTAAGACATTGCTATGAGGACGTAGAATCGACAATTCTAACGCGCAAAAAAGTATGCAGACTCACACAGACGCCGACAACGTGACATTCCAACGGTTTGTTGACGCGGGACGCGGTGCTTCTTGCCCGCACTCCATTGCGCATGCGTTCGAACTGTCGTCTGCTCTTTCAAACTTGTCTGCTTTTTGTCGTCAGCTCGTTCAAACGACAGCGGCCCGTAGACCAGACGTTGACCCGGTAATTGCGATAAGAACTAAGTGCAGGCCTCAAAACACTTTTGAAGGTTGGTTGGGGTAATTAGGTTAAGTAAACAGTATATACACCAAGATGTTGATCATTGTTACCAGTGGCCGTCACCGACTTGTAATGCCCGAATCTACTTGCGGTTTTCAGTATCGACGTCCACCATCTCAGCTACGGTCCACGCTTTTGCAGCCCGAGCGACGTCGCGACTGAAAATAGCGAGCAGAATCTCATCGTGGGAGTCAGGCTTTAGCGCCCATTCTGCGGCGTCCACGTGAAATGAATCGCCGCACGTCACATTATTCACGCAAAGTTTTGCCTCGTTAATTTTGCTGAAGTCGCTCAAGTAGTCAGACATTGTTAGGAGGACGTAGAATCAACAATTCCAACGCGAAAAACAGCACGGGGACTCCCACCGACGCCGACAACAACGCAATTCAATGGTTTGTTTATGGGCGACGGCGGGCTTCTTGCCCACCATCCACCGCGCATGCGCGGCGCCGGTGGCGTCCGCTAGGGGCGCTCCGGTTTGTTTGTAAACATGAGTTGGTGTAACACCTATATATGTTGTGGCCTAATTAATCGATTAGCTGGAGACATAATTGAAAGAGCCGCGGGGTGTCACGTTTAAAATTTTCCGCTATATTTAGCGGGTAAACTGAGTTTGTGTGTGGGCAACGTGACATCAACCCATGTGAGGTCCTTTTCCCCTCTACTTATAGTGGGGATAATAAACGCCCAGAAACATACCTCAAAGTTGCCTGAAGATTCTCAGAAAGCTAATCGCTCCAAAACCTAATCGCTAAAAAAAAAAACAAAGAAAAAAACTTGGTGGATTTGTTACCTGTGCTAGCTTGGTAACGCTGTCGTAAAATATAATCGACTTTTTTATTTTAATCAGTATTAGGACAGTGCACCATAACCAAGAAAAACTCGACTTTCGACGCCATTACAGCCCGAGAGTGCGGGTACGGATTAAGGCTGATTCACGCTTTTGCCACCGACTACGACCGACTCCGACACAACCGCTCTTTATACCGCTTACAACCGTTATCGCTGCGGCGCGGCCTGGTCGTCAGCAGTCGCAAGAAGAAGCTTAAACACCGCTTGTGTCGCAGTCTGTCGTAGTCGGTCGCACAAGTGTGAACGAGCCTTTAGACAGGAGTGCCGCAACAACGTTCCGCTGGGTCTCGTATCCGATTGGTGCTTCCGCAGACGCTGGGTGCTAAATCGCGGAGAGGAAACTGTCGCAGTTAAACGACGTTTCATAAAGAAAAAAAAGGGGAAGTTTTGAATATATAATTATTAAAAGCTTGAAAAACGCGTGTTTTTTTATCTTCACGCTTCTCGTTTTGGGATTGGTTGTTCGGCGTTCTCGTCAACTACTGCCTCGACCGGATTGGCCGCGGAGCGATAATGAGATGCTCGAAACCCAGCATGCCCTGCGCTCGCTAAACCGCAGTCCCACGGCTCGTAGACATCGTGCAAAAGTCACGGCGTTTCGCTGGAGGCACGATGACAGGAGCATCCGTGAATCACGCTTCAAGCACGTTCGATGCCATATGTTTTCTTCGAACTTGCCTCC
Organism: Ixodes ricinus; assembly: GCA_037355805.1. Lineage (NCBI taxonomy): Eukaryota > Metazoa > Arthropoda > Arachnida > Ixodida > Ixodidae > Ixodes > Ixodes ricinus. The sequence goes on along the minus strand of JAZHYW010044688.1, from coordinate 130,190 downwards.
AGACAGTCTTTCTCCGAGCAGCGTAGCAGGACCGTCGTATACGGGGAAGAAACAGGCTTCAGACAGTGTGCGCACACTGTCTTTTTGAGGCGATGGATTGGCAGTGCGAGCGGGGTTTAAAGCTCGAGTCACTCTAGAAAGTCTGGCACGTTTGCCTTCGCGCAAAGCACTCGGGAGAGAGTCCATGGCTCGCGTACTATGGAGGGAGCTTGGCGAAGGACGAGGCCGAAAATATGTTTAGACCTAGAAAACAAATTCCGTGGACACCTAGGCACTTCTTATGAGTTGCGAATGCGAAAGCATGAATGTCGTTCTTCCGCTCCCTTCGTTCGTCTGCGGCGTAATGGCGCGGACGGCCACGTTTCGCTGCTGCCGAGGTAGCGGCCGACGGCCGAGCGCGCGCTCTCGTGAAGTGGCCGCGCCGCGCTGAGCTCGGCCGTGCAGCGTCTCCGGAGTTTGCCCGTGCGGGCTGTGCGGCCAGGCCCGCACCTCTTACCGGCGGCCGGGCCGCTGCGTGCGCTGCGCCACCATAGAGAGGGCTTCTCTGGCGGCGTTCTTTGGAACTACGCCGCGCGCCAGCCAATGGGAGCCTCGTTCCTTGAAACTATGACGCGCGCCTGCCAATGGAAGCCTATCCATCAGAGTTCTGCTACAGACGACAGGCTTCACTCCACTGGGACAAGGGAAGGTGCCGTTTGGCGCGGCTTCCAAAGCTGATGACGTCGGTTCGCTCCAGGAGACAGTTAATGCTTTCGCATTAAAAAAATGTTTATGCTGTGACACTAAGTATAACTTTTCACGTGCTTTCCTGTTTCAATGTCACAGCGCAGATTTTTTTTTTCATGTCTAAACTTAATTTTAAGCCTCTTCATTCACCGAGTTTCCTTCGTAGACAGCAGCGATTGGCTCTCCGAACTGCTTTGTCATCGTCTCTGCACTAGATTTCTTACGACGCGGTCACAATGCTAACGCATCATACAGAAGACAGTCTGCAGACACTGTCTGAGGCATGTTTCTTCCTTAGGCGACGGTCCTCACACAAACACTGTGTCTGCAAACATTTTCGAAGCCAACACTCTTCGTTAACAGGAATCGAATGCCGTCTAAGCAGCTAGCAAAAGCGATTCATCGCATCCCCGTTACAACCACGTAAACCGTTCCGTTCGCGTACACGTTCGGTGGTCTTCAGACGCGAACGCGCGCGAACTTCCACCTGAACCCGTTAGGTGCAACCGTTCGCTCAAACACGGGGCGGGGCTGCGGCAGACTCTCGCTCTGCGGATGTATTACGATCACATAACTTTCTGCGCGGCCTCACAGATGTACCGCGGACGAGTAAACAAAACCATAACGTTCCTCGAAGCGTCGGCCGCCATACCCCAGCTGCGTCGCCAGAGGCCGCAGCTGCCCTTTTCTCTCCCCCGCCTTTTCTCCTTTCCGTCATCCGCTCGACGTCACTAAGCGAGATCAGGTGACGGTATTCGCCGCAATCGACGCGCCCAAAGCGGACCATCTGCAACCTTTCCGGCGAGGCTACGCAGAACGGGCTCATGCAATGCTAAGCTCCAGTGTTGAGAGTCTGCGTTTGACAAAGCCGGCGTCGAAGCAGGGATGAAACGGATCAAGACATTCCTGGTCAAACACAGCGGCAGAATGGTGTTACGTCAGGCTTCCGAACCGGATGTAGAGCCGGTGGTGCTGTGCAAGGTGCTTCCGGTTCGTAGGGAGTCGGCATTTTCGGATTCGTGGTGTGCGGCGCGCGACGAACTGGACGCCAGGAATGAAGTGTTGGATATCAAAGAGTAGGTTGTCTTTTTGTTTCGTGGATAGTACAAAAGACGGCGGCAACCGGCACGCAAACGGCGACTGAAAAACAAAAACAAATAAGCGTAAGAAACCGTTAGGGTTTTGCACGTGCGTTGTACCTGTTGTGACATTTCTAGGTCAAAGCGGAAGGTATACTGTTGTGACTGTCAGTGTATGTTTTCATCTCGCAACAGTTGCGCTTGAACTGATCTTTGTTGTATTGACGCTAATGGAGTGTTTTAGAATAGGGAGAGCCCTCTCGCTTGGGGCGTTGCACTGCGCTTGCGCGGAACTTCTGCCCTGCGCAGTGCGACGTCACAAGATGCAGGGGGCACATTAAAGCGTTCAGGCCTTACATTCCAAAACTCACTAATATCTTTCTTATTCCTTTTTCGAGAATTGATGTTCTACTTGCGTTGAAGTTGTTTATTAACAAATCTGACCCTTGCCGACGGTGTGTGCATGCTCTTTCCGCTGATGTACCCGCGAATCTTCTCGATGCTTTAAGGACTTTCTGCGACCGATATCTCTCGTCGGCTTGAGTTGGCATTTATGCTGAAGCTGCTTTGTTCGCGTTACCCCATAGTTTTGTTGGTAACCTAGAGCCGCATTCACACTGTTCATACATTATGTAAAACAGACAGTGTTCCTCGCAGACATCACGACAACATTGTCTGCGGACAGGCCCTAAGCACTTCCAATCATATTTGCTTCCTACATATGCTATGCTTCAAACATGTCTGCAGATCAGATTTTTTTGTATGATTAATGTGACCGTCATAAAAGGAAGAAACAGGCTCAAAAAGTGTCGGCAGACTGTCTTCTGTATGACGTAATAGCAGTGTTGCCGCGACCTGACGCTTGCCAACGGCACAGGCACGTTCTTCCCGCTCAAATGCCCGCGCATCTGCCAGATGCTTTGATGGTCTTGAGCGACAGATCTCTTCTCTTGTTGGCCCGAGTTCACATTTTGCGCCGGAGGAGCTGCTTTGTTCTCGTTACCCATAGTGTATATATCTTTAGCTGATGACCTTATCACAATCCATTGTTCTTTCAAGACTCCTGAACGACAGGCGACCCCTGTTCGACCATGAAGAAGAGGAGAGGGCGTCAGCCATATGGTCCACCAGGACAGCCTCCGCCGGATCCCAGGAAGCCGTCATGTCCGAAAGCCACCTGCGTTCACCCACGAGCGTCGCGACCGTAGTCGAAGAAGCAGGTAGGCATTCGGCGAGTACCGTATAGAAGACAAAGCCGGCGCGCGTGACATCATCGACGGTGGGCACCCGACCCTCCCCCAGCGGGAAACACGCTGAAGCTCCGCGAGAGTCCACGCAAAGCGGCAGACGTGTCCGTCTTGCTTGCTAGCGTCGTGCTCGTTGTTAGACGCTGCAAGGCGCGCTGGTGGCGACGCTGACGCGAGCTAGGTGGCCCACTAGTGATGACGTATGGAGGGGGAGGGACGACAGGCCTTGCCTTTCAGGTGGTTTTGCCTCGGCTGTCACATGCAGCTGTTGGTGTCTGCTGGCGTCGTTCGCGGGAAGCGTATCGTGCCCGACTGACAGTCCGCCGCTTTATGCGTGCCGGAATGATTTATGGGGAAGGGGCCGTCTTTTAAAGCGCTCCAACGAACGCTACGAAGAACCGGCTCGGAAAGTCCTCCGGCCTAACCGTGCGATGGAAGCGCGCGGTTTGTGCTATGCATGTGCGCCAACAGGCGGGTCTGACGTCACGCCTGACGTCACGCGGCTGCGGCGGCGCTGTGGTAGGCACGGCGCATGCGCAGACGCTACTTGAATCTGGTTTCTGCGCACGCGCTGTGCCCACGCCTTCTATGGACAAGCGTGGATCTGTCCGCAAGCGGCGCGTCGGCATATGCATGGCGCGCGCTGACGTCATGTCAGCCGCCATTGGGGTGGCCTCGCTGCTGAGAACGTGTACAGTGCGCGGCACTGTTAGCGCGAATCCGACTTCGGCGTCTTTTTGCATTTTTTCTCCCAGAAGGGTACTGGCGGGAATCAAAATTTACCAGAATACCGCAGCTGAGCACTTTCCACCACTCTGGTAGTTTTTATGACAGTCCTTCAATACCTAAAATAAAAGAAAAAAAGAAAGAAAGGGCGATGGATTGTTTTCGCGCTGACAGGGTCGCGGATTGTTCCCTTTTCAGCATGCGTATTGTTCCAACGATTTTGTTCTTAACTAAAGAAAGACGTGTTTGTTAGGTCACGTTGAAGTCGCTTAGACCCCAACCATAGACTGTTGTGGATCGGCAGATTCTTAGCCTTCGGCAGGGCTGTTTGTTGACAGAACAATAGAAATGAATTGTCAGTCCATATGATCGACCTCGAGATGAATTGACAACCCAAATGAATTAATACTCACGGAACGATCAATTACACAAAAGTAGCGCAAGTTCATACATGCCAACATTTTAACCAGTGTGAGCAAGTGTGGCAATCTGTACACGAACAATGGACGTCGCGATTTACTGACCCAGAACGTTTTACACGTTTAATGATTTTGGCGCCTGACGCCAAAGTATTGTCATTAATGGTTTAGTGCCTTGGGTAAACAACGCGTACGCGAAAGTAAAAAGTAAATTGGCCGTCATTTTATTCGTGCGGGAATCTTCTTCACCTTTGGGACTTCCACTAAGATTGTTCTAGTAAATGTTGCATAAACGATGATTTCGATTTGGCTTTCGCAAATGGTGAACACGCCACTGACGCCCGCGGTGTGAACATATAAACGATTTGACGTGGTGCTGCGAATGGTAGCGCTTGTACCGCCGACGGTGTTGAGCGCAAGCATTGCCATGCATCTCCATAGATGACTCTCGCAGAGTTTAGGTTTGGTTGCCTTTTTTCTACCAGTGTGAGGAGCTGCAGCCGCTCTGTATTTTTGGAAGAGAAGCCGCGTTCGGAAGACGCGCCGCGTAGACGTCCAAAGTACGGGCGAAGAGTCAGTGGGGTTCGCCTCTGCAGTTCTGTTTGATGTACTCTGCTTGTCCCAGGCAAAAGTCAGAGGTTGCGGCTAAGCTTCAAAGTGTGATGTTCTGCTTTTTTTTTTGACTTAGAAAAGAAACGTTACAATAGATTCATATTAGCAGGTGTTTGATGGACTGTCAACAACGCGGCACGGCTCAAAATGTAATGTACGTAACGAAACAACAACAACAACAAGTGATATGTACTAGCACCATGAGTGACATGAAAATGAAGACCAGCCAGACAGCCATTCCAGTTTCATGGAATTGAAAAAATAAAAAGTGTAGATGGAAGGAAAAGCTTTAAAACAATAAGAGTAAAAAAATAAGGGTGGCAATGTGGGATGGTTCGTTGATCAAAAATATGTATCAGAACAAAGTACGGGAACGAAGCGGGAAGACTGAAAGAAGAAAACAAGTATGCAATAGTGTCCTTCAAAAAAAAAATTAATAGCTGTGAATAATTGTGGTTGCATTATGACCTGGCTCATCAGAGCCCGGGCCGAAGCAGTAGAAATGCGTTTGGCTTTTGGTGAAAATAAAAATAGACTGCCACTCTAAAACGTTGTTGAATTAACGACGTTCGTTTCATGACTTAGAGCGCCGCAGACGAACCACGCGGCATTTAACCACAGCGTTTAGAATCCGGTTGACCTAGCTCACAGCACCGCCCATCGTACAAGTATAGAATAGTTGTAGCAGGTAAGTTTCAGTAACTATAGACGCCTAAAGAGGGGGAATTCTAGAACTTGTTTGGGTTATGCAGTCAGAATGTCGAGGGAAGAAGCAACCATACAAACACGCGGCACAGCATTTTAAGTGCACTGTCCACAAATTGTATAAAGGTACACACGTTTGCAATATACTCCGGTACCTATACGCTGTTTCCTCTTTTCGCGCCAGACAGCGGATTGTCCACACTACGCTCCGTGGCCGAAGTGGACACCCAAGTGGACAACTCGTTCGACACTACCTTGGCGTTCGATGCAACTCTGCCGTCGCTGTCCTCCGACACCGTGTCCCTGAGGCCGCGGTCCCTGTCCTCGGCGACTTCACCGATCCTGGACCGGGAGGACAGTCTCGACTCGAGCTCCGCCGCTCTGGCGGCATCTCATGGCAACGCCTGCCTGGGTCCGCCCGTCACGCTCAGGCATCGGAAGTTGAAGTCCGAGCGCAGCGTGGAGTCCCTACCGCCGACGCTGGGAGACATCGCCGCTAAGTCTCCCGCGGTACGAGAGGAACGGGCGACGTCCGTGTCCGCGAGCAGCGAGAGCGGCATCGGTAGCCGGAATACCTGGTGCAGTGTGAGTGGAAGCCTATTTTTTTACAGCGGAGCTGTTAAGGGCTAGTTTCCCCAAAGAAATGTCGACACAAAACTGTGGTTGCCGCCGTCCCTCGTAGATGGCGGTAGCTGTCCAGAGTGTTTTGTTTGCCAGTTGTCCGCTTGCCGCCGTCGCTCATTGATGGCGGCAACTTTTCGAGCCTTTCCACTCTGGCTTGCCGACTTGCGGCCGGCCATTACTTCATTCCCACCATAGTACAGCTTCGCTGGTCTTCCTTCTTCACCAAAAGTGGAAAGGCTGAGTTTTTTTCTCGTTTCTAAACCGTTAAGCCGGGGTCACACTCCTTATACATCATACAAAAGACGGTCTGCATACAGATTCGAACGAGAGTCACCGCGAGATCCGTGCTTTGAATGCCGCATGGCAACGAGTACAAGGCGAAACTTGGCACGCGGCATTCGAACCACGGATATTGCAGTGACTCAGGTTTGCATACTGTTTTTTGTATGCTCTATGAGCAGTGTGACCCTGGCGTTAAGGAAAACAGCGCCGAAACAATACAAGGACCAAGGCTAAAGGGACAAGGCAAACCGCCTTTTCTTGTCCGTCGCCTTGGTCCTTTCTCAAGATATGCAACCTCTTCTGTCATCGAAAAAGAATATCCGAGCATTTTTAATGAGTTGATTTTTTTTTTGTGAAAATCATGGCGATCGTATTTGGATTGAAAACTTGGTGATTGTTTTTTTATGCCTACGTATGTTATAATCCCACGTATATGAGTTACATATGTATCTGGGGCTCTCAAAGTGGAACAATACTCTGAATGCTTTTAGAAGTGCAGCGCTATTTTTCTAGACGTTTTAAACTTGTAGCAATGGTACCAAGTAACGTGCTAATTTTTTGTTCGTTTCTGTTTTTCTTTTGTGTTTTTCTCCGTAAGTCTCTGCTGCCTTTTGTAAGGATATGGGGCGAGAACTTGTCGCGTCTGTGCAGTTTTTTCCTCGGTCCTTTACCGTCATGCATCTTTGACGGAAATAAACATTATTATTAACAAACCATAACATTTATCACGTATTATATTTTGGCGCTGCTTTCCTTAGCTATGAACCAACTGGCAACCAACAAGTGCGCACCATTAGCTAATAATAATAGCAAAAATGAAAGACGTTTGCAAATCTCCGTAATGCGAAATTAGAGCGCAGCTCTTGAGGTATTTTGACTTTTCGATATACCGTGCTAAACAATTTGAGAAAGAAATATTGAGATCACTCTGCTCACATACTGGTTCTGTACCCTCTTCCTCTTCCGTGACCTCCTCTTCTCCTCCACCGTATCCTCCCCTCCTCCTCCTTCATACCCTCCCTCCTCCGTACCCTCCCCTCGTCCTCCTGCGTGCCCTCCCTTGTCCTCCTGCGTACCCTCCCCGCCTCCGACAGTTTCCCCGCTAAATTTAGCTGGAAAATTAAAGCCACTTGACCTTTATTTATGTATTTATTTAAAGGATACTGCGGCACACATGCGCGAGCCATAGCAGGTGTGGGTGTACATATTACATACAATGTGAACAGTAGAAAAAAATTGCACTCAAGAACAAATTGCGGCAGAATGAATTGCATCAACAAAACCGTCAAGTGACGGAAGGGTTGCTGCTTCGTTTGTTAACGAATTCCATTCTTGGATTGGCCCAGGGAAAAAGGAATACTTGAATACATCATGCTTATATCTGTATTGCTTGATAGCTCTTGAATGATTGCGTCTAGATGAATTCGTTGATCAAAAAGTGACATATATCTCACTGTCAACATTGAACAGCTTAGTAACATGGGAGTATAAGAAGCGTTATCTGTTTAGTGTAGCTCTGATCTCCAACGGTTGTTTGCTAGCCTCTGCAAGTGAACCTGACGCAGAAATATTATATCTAAAATTGTTTGTTATAAATCGCCCAGCAAGTTGAAAACCGATTTTCAGTTTCCCCGCTAAATTTAGCGAGGAAAATGACGTCACGTAACATTGTGTCACGTCACCTACGAAAAGAATTCAGTTTGCCCGCTAAATTTAGCGGTAGAACTGACGTCACATGACCTAGGGTAACGCAAGAAAAAAGTGTACTTTAGACATCCTATTGGGACAGCGTCACGAAACAATTATTCCTCCAAAAACAAATTGTACGCAATATTTAGACGAGACTGATAGTTGCGGTGTTTAATCGCGCGCTGCAAGGGATTATGCGTAGTGCTACGTCACGGAGTGACGTATACCCTGCGCCGGAGACTTTCAATGTGGAGAAACTTCGACTATTGTCTATGGCATATGCTAAAAAATTGTTTCGCGGAAGATCTGTTTTGTGACATGCTTGTCTAATTAGTTGTTTAAAAACACGTTTTCTTTGCAGTTACCCTTAACGCGAAATCAGTTTCCCACATTTAGCGGGAATTGCATAGTTGTATTTCCCGCAGACTAGCGGAGAGACTGATTTGTTCGGGGACGTGACGCGAAGTCAAGTAACGTCATTTCCCCGCTAAATTTAGCGGGGAAACTACATTAATGTATAGGTCTGTGACGAAGGACGAATCATGAAGAGTGATGATCAGGAGCTACGCCTAGCGTTTCTTACACAGCTTAACAAAACGTAAGACCCGTGGTCTCCGGTCTTCGCGCAGTTCTTGTTTCATGATTCCGTCTTTGGCGTTCTTATTGGGTATAATGAAGCAGTATAATTAACGGCTGAGTGATGCTTGCCGATGGTGTCACCTGTTGGTTCCAAGGAGGACCGGCTAGTCGTCATGCACGTTCAGTCGTTCCACGAACGCCCGCCGTGCCGCGATGGCCCGCCTCGCCGTACACTTAGTCGTGCCGATTCATTCCGTCGTAATGCGATTATCCGTCATATCACCCGCTTAGTCGTGATGCGTTTGTCCGTCGTAGTGTCAGTGAACCAAATATTCGGAACTCACTGCGCTCCGCATTTCTTGAGGCCTCGGTGACCGTAGTCCGGCGCTCGTCTTACCGCAGATGGAGAGCATCGACGGGTCTCCCAAGGCGCCGACCAGGGGTAACCTCTCGTCCAGGAGGATCAGTGAAATAAAGAGACAGCTAGGCGTCGATCCTGTCACGGCGAGGTGAGTTTTTCACTCTCGAAAGATGACCTCGGTGCTTCGGACTTAATTAACAGCGAGCAGATTGGGAGATAATATGAGATCGAGTAAAGTTCGGGCGACTTTGAAACCTATAGACTGTCTATGGTAAGAGACGAGGAGTAAGAGATAAAGGTACTGTCTTGCCTCGCTCGTCGCGTGGCATTGCATTTTAAGATGCCCGGATCTCGTATGAGCTGCGAACTTTGAACCCGAGCTCTCGTGGAACTGGGTACATGCAAGGTTGTGCGATCGAACTTGAAAACTGGAACAGTAGAGACACAGAATAATATCATGTCATTGCCAACCTCGCAGGGGACATTATGCCCCGCTAAGGGCCGAGCAAGCAGCGCCCGGTCAGGAAATTCTAGAAGATTCGCGTTTATTCTCACTCGGGGCGTAACGTTTATAATTTCGTCTTAGTTTCTTGTTCTCGAAAATGCCTGTTCATTCTCACCCCGAACGCTCGATGCTCGAACCTTCTGGGCCGCATTTTCGCGATGCCGACGCAGATTAGATAAGGAGATGCCCATGACCTTGTCCAGTCAGTCTCGCTCTCACTTGCTGTTACGCCGCCAAATTGTCGCTCGCTTTTCTGCTGTTCCGACTCTCGTTCTTTATTTTATTTGGCACAAGTTCGCCGACTAAACCTTTCTTTTCAGTTCAATATTTATCACCTCTTCGCCTTACTCCGTGACAATATCAGTTATGGTACAAGGTGTGATATTAATTTCATGACGTTATAAAATACGAACGGCTTTCTTTTAATGGCTCGCCACGTGTGAGATCAACCGGAGCGGTAGAAACCTTTTATGCCTGAATAATAATATATGAAGTTGTGCATCAGGCGCGCAGACTAAATCACAGAGCTTGCCCTACAGATCCTCGGAATTATAACGGTTTTACTTTAGGCGAGGAGTGGAGGATGAAACTGTTGCGCGAAATGTAATTAAAACAAAAAGGGAACCCTAAGCTCCCAGTGGAAGGGACAACTTTTCAAGGCGTTGTTAAAACTACTGAAATGTTTTGTTATTTGTACAACACCGCCCTTTGTAACCAACCACATACCACTCACGGACATATTGGGTCTCGTATTCGCCTGTGGGTCCTTCCCCCAGAGGGACAGTCTGAAGACACTGTTTGACGCGTGTCTCTTCCTCAATTAATGGCGCCATCCCATCGGACATACAAAAACTGTCTGCAGACATGCTCGAAGCATACATGTCCGCAAATATGTCTGCTATCCTTTCTGCAGCGAGATCTTTTGCACGATGAATGCACGGTGTAACTGCGGCTTCGGGTGTCTCTTTGCTGTCTCAATGTCACTGAAACTACGTTCTTCTCTCCACCCCGAGGTACAATCGAAACCCGCGGAGTCCTTCCGGTTCTTTCCGCCAAATCGAAGACTCCCCGCCCGTGACTGCACCCCGGAGTCGGCGTCAGAGGTCGCTCTCTCCGACGAGGAACTCTAGTCCTCCGGTGCCCCGTCCAAGGTCTCGCATCCCGTCGTCCACCGAACCCAAGCCCAGGCCTCGAAAGCACCTGTCTCGGCAAGACAACGCGGTGCCGTCTCTGCTGGACGACGTGGACTCACATTTCGAAGAACTGCCGGTCTTCGACGAAGAATGTCGGAGGACGTCGACTCCGCAGGCCAAGGTTGCGGTCGCGGATGGAGGTCTTCATAGTGTCCAGAGGGCGGCCAGCTTCACATGCTGCACGGGCCCACCGGAACACACGTTCAAGGTGGTGTTTGTGGGCGACGCGGCGGTGGGCAAGTCGTCCTTCATCATGAGGCTCAGCAGGGGCATCTTTATGCCGCAGCTCACGTCTACGCTTGGTAAGGTTCCTCTACCGCACTTTACGTTTCCGCGTCGTGAGTTATTTTACCTGGGTCCGAGTGACGTGGTGGCGCGGGTTACCACAAAGCATAGCATGTTAAAACTCTGTCGAGAGCATACAGCCGGGGTTTCGAATGCCGCATGGCAATGAGTCCAAGGAGAAGTTTGGGCACGCGGCATTTGAACCACGGATCTTACGGTGATTTGTGTTGGCAGACTGTCTTTTGTATGATGTATGAGCAGTGTTACCCCGGCCTACGGTTTTCTTTATATAAAAATTATATATAAAAAAGTTTGTTTATGTACATGCAGTTATATTTCGTCTATTGCTTGCGACGTTCTTGTATAACTTAGACACGTTTCGGAAGAGGGTTTCTCTTGCGGTTTCCTAATCTTGAAACCCACCCTTGTATCTTAAATGTTTGATCTCAATTGCGCGTGAGAGAAATACGTTTCCGGTTCTGATTGTGGAAGTATGCGCATATGTATATGTTTCTGAACTGAATTTCTTAATTTTACTAAGAGGGATGTAACCGGCGATTGCGAGAATTAGAGTATTTTGTGTACTGCAGGTCAAATCTGCATTATGTAAACTAACACTTTTAAGGCACTTTATGACCGCCCGAAAAAATCGGTTCCTCAACATATCGCGCTGCAATTTACTATGGAGGTGCAGCAGGCTATAGTAAATTACAGTGAAAAAAATCAAGGAATGAACTTAACTCGTTCAAAAGAAACCAAAACAGAAACCAGTTCTACGTCCTCACTTCGAGACGATGCACGCGAAGTGAGAAGTGCCGCCGACAGATGGCGTACGCCGCGTCGAGGGAGCGCCGGCACATTCGGGTTCTTTTGCGGGATCGTCTGCTATCACAACCCGAATCGGCCGGCGCTCCCTCGATGCGGCTTACGCCATCTGCCGGCAGCACTTCTCGCTACGCGTGCATCGTCTGCGAAGTGGCGGCGCAGATTGCCGAGAACAGGTTTCTGTTTGGGTTTCTTTAAAGGCCACAAGTTCATTTCTTGATTTCTTTTTTTTTTTAATGTAAACTTCCGCCGCCTGCTTGCACCTCCGTAGTAAAATGCCGCGCGATACGTTGAAAAACCGATTTTTGAGGGGCGTCTAAAGTGCCTTAAAAGCGTTAGAGTTTACGTGCTGTCGGTGACTCTAATGTTTACATGCTCTCGGTGGCTATATTGAGAAAGGCATGTAAACAAACGAGTTTACATGCCCTTCTCTCATAATCTATGATGGTCATTGACGGCTTGTAATTTTTGGCTTCGTGATACGATCCTCGGGGGTCTCATTAGCTAATGCAGGAACGACTGCGGAGCCATTTTAAGGTGCTCGGGACTCCTCACACAGTTTCTTAAGTTGTTCTCTTCACGGATAGCCTAAGACACGCGGGGCTTTTTGTGTCTAGGCTTCGCGGTTCCTTCTTCTGCGTTCTTATTGGCTGTGTAGCAATAATAGGATGCACGGACATGTCCGCAACGCAAGCGGTGTTTGTGGTCTGTTCGCACAGTGGAAGAAAAGGCAGTTGGGGCGCAGCAGGCACCTAACGTGGCACCCGATTCTTCTGCGCAGGCGTGGACTTCCAGACGAAGAACATTCACATAGACGGGGTTAATGTCAGCCTCCAGCTTTGGGACACGGCAGGGCAAGAAAGGTACTGTCTGTCTCCGGGTTCAAAGTTATCGCGTTGCCACACAGACCCCTCCGTTTCTCCCCTTAGAAGCCGACGTGTGGAATATATATATATATATATCATTATATATATTTATATATTGATTTTTTCCAGATCAGGCTAAAGTTTTTTCTTTTTTTTGCCACACTCAGTCCTCTTTTAACTCATCCTTCACTCGTTCACGGTGACGAGCGAGTACGTCCTTTTATTTGGTCAGTGCTTCTCGTGTAGGGTGAATCTTAAATGTGCCGATAGGGGTGTCCCCTCTAGCGTCTGCCGCCTTCAGGCGGCAACTCCAAGATAGCAAGGTTCTCCTGAGTTTTCGATTCCACCTACAGGGTGCGGCCGTAAGGACTAAACCAATTTGGCACGTTTTGCGAAATTCGAATTCCGAACGTGCATACTTGAAATATATGGCACGCGAACGTAGTTTTGCCAGAAGTTTTACGTCTATTTTTTTTAGAGCTCAATTCTGAGGTAGCGAAATATTAAAAATGAAGCAAAATCGGAGTCGGTGTATTTCCCATGTCCTATACCAGCCTGTTTGTTGTCTGCACACTGGTTTATGAGCTCGCTCCCGGGTGGCTTGCTGAACTCAGAAAACGCTAAAAACCAATAGCAGAGGCTGGCGATGAGCGAGATAATCGCGATAATTAATACTTTTAACAAAATATATGAACTATGACCACCTGGGTGCAAGCTCACAAACCAGTGTGCAGACGACGAACATCCGGTATGGGGCATACGGAATGCACGGTCGCCATTTTTGCTCTATTTTTAATATTTTACCAGCTCTTACTTGAGCTTTAGAAAAAAAATAGACATAAAACTTCTTGCGAAACTACGTTCGCGTGCTCAATTTCAGGCGCGTACGTTTGGAATTGGAATTTTGCAAGGCGCGCCGAATGGGTTAGTCCTTACGGTCACACTCTGTACAATTGGCCAGCGCGGGGTGCTGATTGAACACGAGTGCAGCGTCAACGTTCGGCTCGGACTCGTGTTGTCAGTCTGATCACGCACGAGTCCCAGCCTAACGCTAACGCAGCAATCGCTGGCCTCCGCATGCAGGAATCGGACTGTAGATATCTAGGCGATCCAGAGCACTCTAATGTTTGTCGCCCTGTGAAGAGAAATACAATAATACAATTATACGAGCTCGATCATGCTGACAAAGACTGGTCAGCACGGAATGTGCGATAGGCCTTCCAGGGAAGAAGAGACGGGCGTCTTAACGGCACCGCCTACCAAAGATTCGCTTTCATTTCTGACACCGCACGGTCGTGAAATGGAGGCACGTTACAGTGTCTCGTTAATATGAATCCCATTAATATGGATACCCCGCTATAGCTGGACACCACTTTCAGGGACAAACTGGGAAAATACATGCGTTTTTGTCTCGTTATTATGGACAACTCACATTATGGACGATTTTTTACGGGAACGGAGGTGTCCATATTAACGAGACATCACGTACATTACTGGAAAGGTCTTGAAGTCCGCGAGCTCCCTCACCCGAGCTCGCTCTCGCGTGGTCCGTACCACCGAAAACAAAACAACAAAGAAAAACAACCTGGATAGCTCTAAATTGTGCCGGGGACTGAAGTCCTTTTATGTGGTTTTCGATGGCGTAAGCGCACTTCGTTGTCGGTTGTTCCACTCCACTCACCGGCCGTTACAGCCTAACAGTCTAACGTGGAACTCTATGAAAATCGGCTGATAAACACAGTCTGTGTTAAACTACGGGGGAGGAAAATTCGAAGCAAAGGTTTACGGTGCCTAAACTGCGTCTCCGACTGGTGTGTTATACCGCAAACCGAAAAAGTGGTGCCTCGATTTTCGCCTGATGACGCCACGAAAGTGTCATGCTGTCGCCGGCAGCGATCCTGGCGGTGTCACAGCAGCAGTTCTGCTGGATGCGGCAGACGCCTGTTCTGCTGCGGGTCGCTCTCCAGCTTGGCAGTTCACGGAAGCTTCCGCAGCCAGGAGTTGGGACGCCGCGACGACCGCGACACTTCCGTTGTCTCTTACTTTCTTTTTCTTCTCCAGAACTTCTACGCCCAACCGCCATGATCGCGACATCCGACAGCATGACGCTCCGGCTTTTGTGACGTCATTTGTTGCCACTTCCGGACCACATTAATTAGATTTATGGGCGGAGTTATGTACCGAGAATCTGAGGGAGAGAGCAGACGACGAGCGAGTGTGGACGTCAGAACGACGCCGAGTTCTTTGGTTCAAATGATTGGAGAGGGTATACCTCAAAGCCAGCTGTCTCGTTCTCCACTGCGCTCGTCGAACGCTTTCGAATGCAAGAGCTCAAGCTTCTAATGCCGGCGCCTCTGCGTTCAAGCACGTTCGACGAACTGCAGCTCGAGACAAAGGCTGCCATTGTCGCCACTGCACTCGTCGAACGCGTTTGAATGCGAAAGCCGGACGCCAGCGTTTCGCGCGTTGCTAGCGCGTTTCAACGAGTGTAGTGGCATAGCCTCCTTTATTCTGTAAAAGCTGTCAATTCCACGACGGAACCATTGAGCGAGCGGCCGCCGAAAAAAGGCGAGGAGCAGCGGCGAACGGTTACCCATATGGTAGTCGCAGAGCCACTTCTGGAGTAACCCTTTAGCCAGCGCCAACAATACGCGCGGTGGCCTCTCCGCGAATCAACGAACCGCAACGGAGAAAAAAGAAAGGAGGCTACTGGCGCGTGAAGAAACGGGAGAGAAGCGGAACAGAGGAAAATACACAAAAATCATCTTCCTAAAAAAAAAAAAAAAAATGGAGCGCCTTTTTATTTTTGGATTTTACCGCTGGGGCATTGTTTGGCGCTGCCAGAGGGAGCCCCTGCTCGCGCCCTCTTCTATGATCTCCTTTCCCGTTCACTGCGGCCGCGTTCTTTTGCGATTGTGACAGGATTTCTAGAATAAAAGAGGCTATGGCAGTGGAGACATACGCAGCTAGCTTTAGGTCTACCCACTTACCATACCAACCATAGCTCGGCGTTCTGACGTATCCACGTGATCTTTCCTCCTCCTCTCTCCCAGTTCCTCGGCGCCCGCACACCAGTCGGAGACGCGTTTCAGGCACTGAAGTAAAGGCTAGAGCTACAAGTTAAGCTGGTGGCTTTGGCAGGTGTACGCGTTCGTGTAGCAGGGGCGCGTTCGAAAGCGAGGAGCTAGCGCTCGTTCCCTTTGCCGTAGCTCACTGCATGCACATTATGGTGAGACAAAGTACAGTCGAGTTTGCAGTGCGGGCTTAGCTCAAGAGATGTGAAACAGGGTTTGCCGACTTCTGTCGCAGGTTCCGGTGCATCACGCAGTCCTACTTCCGCAAGGCGGACGGAGTCATGCTCATGTACGACTGCACCAACGAACAGTCTTTCCTGAACGTCAGGCAGTGGATGTCGGACTTGGAGGTGCGTACAACGAGAGCCTTCTTTATCTGTCCATTCGGTGACGACGATGCGCTGGTGAAACTCGGCATGCAGGCGGGAAAATAAACGTGGCTGCGTCCGCCCGGTTCTGTCATCGTGTTTGTCTTTCCGCTTGTATATATCGAATTGTCTCCTCACGTTGTGAATCTGGTTCTATATTTGTAGGTCAGTCTACGCTTCCATTCTACACTTAATCGATCACTATTGCAATCGGTTGAATTACGGCCATTACTGCACTGTGCTACATATCGTGTTAAGGCATACGCGTGAACACTATTTCCCAAACAACAACGTTTGCGGCTCAAAGATGAGGCATGACCTATCACGCTGAACCTGACGTGAGCGTGTGACAGATTTGGCTGAAATTCTTTTCATACCCGACTCGTTAGTTTCAACTACACCTTCTTTACCGGTCTAGCCTCGGTGTAGATCACGTGATTTGATTTCCGGCCGTAACAATTGTCTTCAAATGCACACTCAAGCGCACAGACTTGCATTTGTCTGCACCGTGTTTCAGGCTGGAACTTACTGCGCACGTTCTATTTCAAGTAGATGAACGACGCGAAACTTTGGAGCAATAACACGGCCTTTTCCACTTCGTTCTGTTGGTGCTACGCTCCCACGTTTTTTGTGCAATGTGTCCCGCCACGCCGCTACGTTCTTCGGGCGCCGCGTGAGTTCCCCATACTTGTAAGAAGCGCGTAGGGCGCAATTTTCACCTAGAAGCTCTACATCACGGTCAGTATCAAAGCACACAGCCATGACTTTTGTGGTCATAACGTTGATCATGCTCAATCTCAGTCGTTAGTACGACCGATCGTGATTGGGTTAGAGTTTCGTACTGCGAGGGAAGAAACCGCGATGGTAATTGTACACTCCGTTTTAAGTTCGAGCGGGACTAAAAGCTGGTTGCAATGTGAACACAAATGCATAGACTAAAACGCGATGTCATGACGCATTCTTCCCGCTTGATCGTATCAGCTGGCGGTGACACGCGCATAGAAACACGAAACATGCGGTTATATAGCGCATTCGGAGAAGTTCAATTGGCCCCACTGGCTCGCAGCGTTGGCGGTGCTCGGATTTAAGATGAAACGGAGTTCCTCTACTCGAGAGCAAGTAATCCCACCTTGTTCCGAGGTCATTTACTAAGTGCACCCCGGTTAAGCCTTTTTTTCTTAATTAATGCGTCGTTGATTTCTCGGGCTCCGATTTCCCAGGAAGTGGCGTCCAGGGGCATTCCGATTGTCCTGGTGTCCAACAAGACCGACCTCCGGGAGATTGCCCGTGTCCAGGGAAAGTCCATCGTCGAAAAAGAGGCCGGCGAAAAAATCTCGGAGGTACGTAGTGTCCACGCCATAGGCTTTCCGAGTCGCATTCATAAAAAGAAATGCTCCGTTTAGTGCTTAGACATTTGACCGCATAACATATATTTATTTTCCCCCAGGAGATGAAGGCTATTTTTGTCGAGACAAGCGCCAAGGATGGTTCGAACATCAACGAAGCCATCGCGTCTTTGACGAGGTATGGTATATTGGAGGTTTAGGAGGTATTCTGGGGTTGGGCATTGCCGAACAGTGGGATGAGATAGACTACCACTCTAAAAAAAGCCCGTACGTCTACTTTCCTGCGCAACCCTCGGAGAGCCAATGACCGCAACTTACGGAGGCAGCTCAGCGAATGACGATACCGAAACATATATTTAGACCAAAAAACGCAGTCTGAGTTGCGACATTAAGCAATGCAAGCGTGACATTTTGCTATGCTTAATGTCACAACTCAGACTGCGGCATCTTCATTCGCTGAGCTCCCTCCGTAAGTTGCGGTGATTGGCTCTCCGAGTGTTGTGCGGGAAAGTAGACGCACAGGTTTTTTTAAACTGTAGGAATTGAATAGATAATAATAGACTAGAAAAATCTAAAATGATTCGAACATATCCCGCCTTAAAGTATTGAGGAGACGCAAAATAAAACAACAACAACAACAACAACAACGACATAAGTATAGCAGGGTTCGAACTCACGCTGCAGCAGGAAAAGTACGCAAAATATATTAAAATACCAGAATGGTACGGTTCAAACATTTCGTGCAGTAGGCTATTAACGCAGAATAGAATAGAAATATTACCAGTGAGCGTTCCCACGAAAGCTCCGTAATGCGTGGGATTGTACCTTATGAGGCGCAATTTTTAAATTTGTTTGGAAGACGTTACACAGTTTTGTTCCGGACAATGTAGACCATATTGTCTATTAATTTGCCGAATAAAATTAGAAGGGAAATCGACCCTTTTCAAGAGTACGGGCGAACGCCTGTCCGCCATTGCTTGATCACGTGATCTGAGCGTGTATTGGACACGAGTGTGACGTCAGCGTTCGGCGACGACTCGGATCCAATCGGGTGGCTTCGTGTCCAAGCAATGGCGACGGCCAATGTTGCTCGATGGACTTTCGAAAAAAGGTCTATTGACGTCACGTGACGTGGTCACGTGACGTGATGTCACGATCTGGGGTCATATTACGTGATGCTAGGACGTCGCATGACGTCACTTTCCTCCTCTAAACTTAACCGGGAATCATACGCCACGGACGGACGGATGGACGGACACACTTCTGGGATGAGGGGAAGTTTCGTATAAAAGCATTTCACTCTTTCGCAGGATAGAGAAAATGGAAAAAAACCCGGATGAGCGTACGACTAATTTCCGCTTTAACCCGATGGAGGCGTGCGAAGCGGCCCTTTTTTTCAGTCTCTCCGTTTTACATTTTTCTCGTTGCAGAACTATGATGAAAAGAGCCGTGCCCGATGCAGACGACAAGGTTACTCTGAGCGAGAAGGGTGGCAAGTCGTTCACTTCCAAGTGTTGCAACAAGCAGTAGGACCAAGTGCCATGACACTCTGACATTCCACGTGCGGTGGCAGCTGCGGTGAAAGTTATATACGCTACAACTTTGGACGGTGCGAATGGAGCTCGCGCAGTTTCACCGTCCTCGCACGTTTCCAAGAGACAAACTACAAATTTCTTTAACACGATACAATTTGTAGAGACGTGACAAGTCAAACCATACATGGTTTGTTTCGTTGAAAACGAGTAACTATAGAAAACACCCAAACGATATAGACAAAGTCCGGGTGCACTAGATTTGGAACATCATCGCAGTGAGATGGAGTGCAGGCCCGGATTGGAAACAAACACTGCGTCGGTGTTCGGCTGAGCATCGCGTCCAATCACGTGTCGGAGGACGCTCGGATTTGAATTCGGGTCCAACTGCTCAGTTGGTGTCATTCGAATCTGATAAAGTCACGTGGAGGAAAAGGGGGCTGTTCAAAGGCTTTCATTATTCAAAATACTGAATAAAAAACAACAATTTATAATGGAAACTTGCGGCTACTGGTAAGGTAACTCAACAAAAACAATATAATACAACGAGATAATGTTGAACGAAAAATAATCATTAGCGAAAGGGACATTTTTTTTCCTTTTCTGGTTTTTTACGATTTTTCATTCGGAGTATCTGTGTATCTAGCCGACTTGCAGTGAAGTTATCACATAACCAAATGTCCCTCTCCCGTGTGGATTTTTGTGCAACTATACGTGGCCGAACTCATGGTGCCTTCGCCAAATGCGAGACTCCGAGTGGTGAAGTTTCCGATCGACGGGAGAATTCTGCAATAAAGAAGAAGCTGCCTCTCTCCATCCGCGTCTTCAAGCCCGCGCGACGTTAAGATAGAGAAGTGGCACAAAAAGTCGGCGTTGATTACGGCGTAAGCTGTTTATCTCTGATTCTTGAACAATAAAGTTTGTTATGGCGCCGCGTTTTTTTTTATTGGGACATTTAGCGAGCGTTTAGATTCATTGGAATGTTCGCGTTTACATGGTTTCATATGTTATCAATCTTTATCTTTTTTTTAATGTTTATAATGGGTTCAAGTTGCGCCGGAAGTCACGCTCGCACCGCTTTCAAAGCACGCTGGAATTTACCCGCATGTTTTTTGCCTTTCTTTTTCAAAACCTAATTTCGGATGTTTTTCTGTTTTGTTCTCTTTCGACATTGGATTCGTGCTTTTTTGCCCCACCGTGTTGCCCGCTCGCACAGCTGTTTCTGGTCGTTGCGCTGAACCAATTTGCTTGTAATACGGTGACTGAAACGTGTCTCCCACTGGTGCGTTTGCCGCGTCTAAAAAAGTAGTCCCTCGATTTCCGCCCGATGACGTCATAGAAGTTTCACGTTTTCGCCGGCCGCGAACCTGGCGGCGCCACAGCTGCAATGGTGGAAGCGGCAGACGCCTGCTCTCGCTGCAGGCCGCTCTCCAGCCTGACAGACCACGGAAACTTTGAAAGTCGGGAGTTGGGGATTACGCGACGACAGCGACACCCGCGTCCGCTCGTATTTTCTGCAGGGACTTCAGGCGCCAACCGCCAGGATCGCGACATCCGACAACGCGACACGCATGCTTCTGTGACGTCATTTGTTGCCCCTTGGGGGACCACTTTTGACGTACGGACGGTGACGGAAAATAAATATTATTACAATTATTAATATTGTTAATAATAATGTTGTTATTAATAATATAAACACACCAGGCGAAGACGCGTTGCAGGCACCTTACTGTTAACAACGAAGGATCCTAATTTACTGTTAACCGCATCGATGTCGTCTCCTTTTTGTGCCCCGAGTGCGCGGCTTTCGCGCGTGCATGTGACACGGGAGGTTTTGATTCAAATTGTACATACTGAGACGGAGAACCTGTTAATAAAATGTTGTCGGTTATGAAGTACAACGCTCGCTCGCAGTCGTCGTGCTTGAAATCGCCCAGCTGGCTGTAGGAAGTTGTTTCCTCAATTGAGCGCTGGAGACGGTACTGAACTTTAGTGGACACGGACTATAGTCGAAAACGTTGCTGCCAATTTTGTTTCGATTGAGACCATCTCAGTTGAGATTCTGGCTTGTTTCGTTTCGAGCAAGTCTGGAAATATCAACGTGTTGATAAAGAAGGGGTAGACTGCCAACGGCATATGCTAGGTAGATACGGGGAGCGCGTTGTAGACAATACATAAATAATAAAACATTTAACGGGGACGGACGTACATTTGAAAGAATGGTTAAAGCGGACGAGATACACCATTCTTTAAAAGAGTGGTGTATGTATTATGTTCGTCTCCCTTAAATGTTTTAATTCTTTCTTTATTTGTGTCAATGGCGTACTGCGGTTTGCATCTAGCTCGTCCTAGGGTGTGTTCCAGGGCTTCCGTAGCCTAGTCACTGTCGCCGTATCCACCTTTGCACTAGTGCGAAAAAAAAAGCCGGGTCATTGGGCTCTGGGCACATGTGCAGCGTCTGGAATGTCGCAGCAGAGTGTTACTGCACATGCGCAAAACCCATTTCACAGCCCACTAGACCAAGATGGCAGCACGTATAAGGTGATTATATTGGAATGGTCTGTAGCACATGGTGCGCACCGAACAGAGGGCATCTAATGAACCCCGTGGTTGTCTCGGTGGTTCCGAGGTGAAGTGCCGGCCTATAAATCTTTAAGTGGCGGGTTCGAATCCCGGCCTAGTTGTCCTCAATATGATGGAGTCTTATTTCGGAGAAAGCGCCATGCAAAGGAGCTTTCCATTGCACGCGAAAGGTCTCCAGGTGGCCAAAATTAATGCTGAGTCCTCCGCTGAGGCTCGCCAGATGCTCCTTGTTGGTTTGGCACGAAATACTCCCGAATTTGATTTTTGACGCACACCCAGTCTAACCTTCCCTACGTGCATAACATAAATTTGAGGAAAACAACAAACATTCAAAATGGTTACGTATCTGTACAGCCATGTATGCCAAACTACAAGAACAGTGGAGTTGCGCTTCAACCAGAAAAACAAGCAAAAAGCTCCTGCTTTATTAACGACGAGGTATATAGTCTATAGACTCTTATAGCAGTAAAAGGCGGTACTGCAGCGAAAGGTGAGCAATGGTAACTCTAAGCGCATTTTTCATTCATCTGAGCGACAGTGAAAAAGAGTGTACAAGCCCCCAAAGTCTGCTCACTTCGATCATGCCCTGCAGGAATCTCGAAGGTCGTTCCAGTTTGAACATCCAAGCAGAGAACCGACATAAGACGGCCTGACCTTCGACTTTCTTTCATTATCCTTTATTTTGGCGTAATTAACATGAACAAAGCTAAAATGAATGATGATGTGCCTCCAGGCCTCATCGCGCTCATGGCGGCGTGCAGTCGCTGGAGGGAACGACGTAGCTCTTGGCAAACTCCAGCGTGTCGTTGTGAACGTGGCGATCGGGACCGACAAGTTCGTTCAGCCTGTCGTGGTTGTTGTCGGCACAAAGTCCACACAGGCTGCCGCGATAGAAGCTGGCGGTCTGAAATGAAGCAACAGCGCATATTACCTTCCGACAATACGATAGGGGAGGTATTCCCACAAATCGAGCTCAACTTGATGATGTTGCTTATTGACACTCCGGCTGGCGAATCCAGTTGCCTCTGGATAAAACCTCTTTGACTGAACTGGAAACCGGTCGCGTAGAAATGCATGGCGATGGTTATTCTCGCGAGATTTTGAGCCTGGCGTACGTTACTTGAAACTGCCCCACCCAGTTTGCACGTTATGAGCCAAATATTATTTATTAGATCATAGATTTAAAAAAATAATACTTACGTCTTACAAAAAAGTATGAAAACCCCACAGGCATTGACTCAATAGCTGAATGCTATCAGCATTACACATAGGTGATCCACCTTTAACGTTCTTGCCTTTTTTTATAGCAGTGGATTCTAAAGGAAGCAGGCCACGGAGAAAAGATTGTAGGTCCTTTTACTTTGTAGATTTTACAGTGTGCTCCTGCAGCAAAGAGGTACCTTTATGGTGGCGCAATCTATGTATAGGGCGGCAGTATCCACCAGTACTAGTTAGTGTGCTAGCGCCTTTTACTCATGCCCTACATTACGAGTACAGATCGAAGTATTGACACCAACGCAGTTTATCAAAACGTGTTATTGCCCGTCTCTTTTGTACTCTATACAGAAGCTCTCCCCTTTCGTAATGTCCACATAATCGAAACTATAGAAGGAGGAATGCAGTACAACAGGAATCCTGTTAATCTTAAAGGGATTGTCCGGAAAATATTTCCATTTCAGAGGACAATTAGATTACATTGTTATTGCTTTTAGTAATACCATCCGCACAATATTCGAATAGTGAATCCTCCGCCGCATAAGTAATTAAATTTTAACTGCTCTGACGCTCCACTGCTCTGATTGCATCCGCAAAACACCGAGCGTTTTCGTGGGCAACGGCGGAAGCTCTGACGTAACGTCTTGCAAAGGGAGCCACCACAGCTCTGGACTGCTGTCTCAGTAAAATAACTTCGTTCGAAGAAAGACAGCATTTAAGGTACTGAGGGAAGCTCAATTCTTTGATGATGATCTTTGTACGCACCATTAACCACGTTGATCGAAACCGGGAATAAGTCGTCAACCGCGACTCTGACGTTACCATGCCTGATGTGACGTCACAGACACGACCAGCCATGCATACTTGCAAAATTTGGCGTGACGTTTCGTATAGATGCTCATAATTGATTTCACAAATATTGGGGCGTCTTTTAATAAAATAAATATCACATCGGACTATATTTAGTCCCTCTCACATGACCATCGCAAAAACGTAGTAACTTTCGGATATCATAGGACAATCCCTTTAAAAGTGATTGTTCGGCGATACTATCCCTTTCATTCAATGTCTTAGTCGCGCGAGCGTTGACGCGATCGAGGGTAATACGTTTTCCTCTCTGTGTTCGGTATTTAATCATTTATTGTTTCCAAATTTAAAGTTTTCTTCTTTTTTTTGGGGGGGGGGGGGTAGTTTTTTCACAGTTCCGGTATTTTTTTGTGTAAATTGGTTAAGCTATAACCACTTTACGCACACAAAAAAAAACACGAATCCCTTATGTTCCCCTCCCCCCTCAGAAAAAACAACACAAACAAAAAAACTCTCAAGCTTGAAAAAGAAAAAGCCCCGGAAATATGGAAATATGGGGCCTGGTTTTATTCACTGAGAGCTTAGTAACAGCCGGGTGTGGCTTACGTTCGTGCTTCGTTCTTATAGAACAACGCAGCACTTTCGTTGGTTGCAGAGCGATAATAAAATGCTCGGAGTTGGCCACCCTGGGGGTTTCTTGAACTCTCAGGGACTCATACGGCCCATGACTAAATTGTACGTTTCTCACCTGAACAGTGAGCACCTTTCCGTCGAATCCGACGCTGAGGCCGTAGCTGCTCGATTCAATCAGGTAGAATTTGCTCTTGAGCTTGATCTTGAAGAGCTCTGCGCCGTGGCTCATGTGGCTGTAAGGCACTGCCTGCGGTACTTCGACCCTGCTGCCGTCCACGCGAACCACGAGTCCGGCGTCCGCGGCGATCTGGAGGATCTCGATCTTGGTGTTGTGAATGAACATCTTGAGCGCCTGCAAGTGGCGGCAAATAACTCGTACCGGCCAATAAAATAAAATCAAAAATAGTCCCGTAATTATGGCAGAAAGAATGAAAGAGAGGCAGAGGTCACGGGCCGTCACGCTGCAGTAATTTTGCAACGGACAGGGACCCTCATAAGCATCGGGGACATCTTAAAAGGGACTATGTCCTGATGTTTCATGCGGCCTACGGTGTCTTGAACTTCTGTGCTTCCGCTATAAATGTAACAAAGAAATTGATAAATAATGTTACATTGATTACCATCAGCGTGTGCTGAAACGAATTCACACTGAACTGTAGAAGAGCAACAACATATCATCGAGATCTTTCAGAGCCCAAAAATATATCTCATATAGTATCTTTTAATGTTGAAGCTAATAAATACAAAAAAAAATTCAACCCAAATGCTGTGAAATTTGTTCTATAAAGATTTGAATAGCGGGATTCTAGCCGGCCCAAAATGGCGCTTGGTGTTTTTTTTTAGCCAGTACAGTACGGCTGCCAGAAAAGTGCTAAGAAAAGGCGGAGCAATCGCGCCCCTCCCCCTACCTTCTTCCCCTTTCTCAACCTGCTCAAGGGCAGGTTTTTTATAGAAAAATAAATGCAAGACGTTTGCAACTTCCTGTAATGCCGAATTAGAGCGTA
Source organism: Ixodes ricinus (assembly GCA_037355805.1). Classification (NCBI taxonomy): domain Eukaryota; kingdom Metazoa; phylum Arthropoda; class Arachnida; order Ixodida; family Ixodidae; genus Ixodes; species Ixodes ricinus. The sequence goes on along the minus strand of JAZHYW010044688.1, from coordinate 104,905 downwards.
GCTCTTGAGGAGGAGGAGGAGGAGGATGGTATGGAGAAGAGGGTATGCCCCTCCTCCTCCTCCATACCCTCTCCCCTCCCCTCCCTCCTACCCTTCTCCTCTCCTCCCTTCCTCCCCTCCTTCCTCCCTCGTGACGTCACTCGCGAAGGCCTCGTCAAGGTCGTGACCTTCTCAAGTAAAGGTCACGTGAAGATTGTGACCTTCACGTGACCTTCATAGCGAAGGTCGTGACCTTTCGCGTGACCTTCACTGTGAAGGCCTTCGTCGCGCCCTTCACGAGTGACCTTCGTGACGTCACTCGTGACCCTCGTGACGTCACACGTGACGTCACGTGTGACATCATTATGGGAAACGTCCCATAACGCAACGCGCGGTTACGCCGACGAAGGCCGGGCGACGGCGACGCCGCTCAAGCCGGAAACGGGCGCCTAAGAGCTGCTCTCTAAAACAAGAACAAACATCAGTTTATTTTTAAGGAAGAAATATTTTGTTTTTGGTGAAATGACAATTATTATGTCAACAAAATAGATCTGGGCAACGACTCACCCCCGACGTCAGATCCGTCTCTTTTGCAGAACGAACGTCTCTTTGAACAAGCTGCCCCCTCCCCCGTCCCTTCCCTCTAGAACCTGACCCATAAATCCGCCCCTGGTGGCTGCTCACCTGGGGTGTTTCGCGTGCTTCACACGCAGTTACGATGTCAAGATCTCACGCCGGTGAACATGCCTGTGGCGATACATAGGCAGGCTGCATACCTTGGGGAGAGCTGGGTTGCCGGTAGAGCGGGCCAGGATCAGGAACCTCTTGTTGTCCGGCGTGCAGTCTCTGGAGACCACCTTGAAGCAGTTCGTTTCCGGAAGCTAGGTGATGACGCCGTCAAAGGTCCTGACGCTGGACCCCTGAAGGTCGCAGTACTCTGCAAGCATACGCCAGAAAGCGTTTTGCAGAAGCTGGGTTCACTAAAGAAAGAAACCGGTGGGAGACGCTTAAAGCTACGAGTTGTGTAGCCGGTTGTTCGAAGAGTATGCGGCGATCAAGTCTACTCAAACGCGTCCCTCCGCGCATGAGAGAGGGCGACTGACGTCTTACACAGGCCTTGCCTTTTAGGTGGTATATCCTCAGCAGACTCCGGCTGTGTTCCGAATCGCACTCGAATGAATCTTGGTAGCGTTGGACATGATCCTACCACTTGAAAATAAAATAGCTCCGTTAGAGCGCTTCGACACAGACAGATCTAGAATTCCCTGCCGCTTAAGTCAATGGGTCGATTCAAAGAGGCGACATGAACCGAGTCAGCAGAGAAATACGAAAGTTTGGAACATAACGCAAACGTCGAGTTTTTGTGAGATTTATAGTGCCAGAAGAATGGTCGCATATTTTATGCACTTTTTATTTTACGAATTGTTATAATGAGGTATATTTCCGATCGCATTTCCGCTATAGGGTATTCCGGGCACAGTAACTCAATGTTTCATTTTGCAAGTTGCACCTATATTGTAGCTGTTGACAAGTACAGAACAATAAAATGAGAAGACGCTGCTCCACACTCTCAGCCGCTTCGTCGTTCGTACGTAGAAACCACCAGAACGACCTCGCTGTTAGAAGACCCCAGGAACAGTCACTCGCATCGATATCCCCTACAGTCGGTGACAGGTGAAGTGTTTGTGGGAAGCTCCTACCACGTCCTTCCGCTTTAGAAACGCTTTAGAAACTCCGGAAGAGGAGTTGACGTTCTCTCCATGACCAGAACGCCGAGCTCTTATTGGCTGATTGAAAAAAAAAGAAGAAAATAGGGGGTAGACCTAAAGGCATCAAGCATTGAGGTCTACCCACTATCCTTTCAATCAAAGCCAATCAGAGCTCGGCGTCGTTCTGCACGTTTTTGCCCGTATCTATCGCAGCCGTTAGCTGATCCGGGGGACCCGAGGGTGCGGATTCGCTCCCTGTCGCCACTGCTTGTACGCATGGCTTTCTAGCCGCTGACCTTCGTTCGGTTTGATCCTGACCTCTAGGCGTAGGGCAGTTTTTCGCCATGTCATCGCTCTGGTTACAACTGAAGCAACGGGGCGCAGGGCGCAAAGAGGTCTGCCTCGAACCGTCCGCTTTCGGCTTCGATCCCTCGCCTTTGATATCCGCCCCTCTCGCCGTCCGTCCGTCTCTCTCTCTGCCTCCTCTATACATCTGTTCTACCTTAGCTATCTCGTGCGCCTGCAGCCACCTTGTCTCTTCGCGCAACGTGACGTGTCTGAGGCACTCCTCACTAAGGCTCGACTTCACCTGGCCTGCGACCATTAGATGAGTCAGGTTTTCTTTACTGTCTACATTGCGGGCCTCCAGGTAGTAGCTGAAATAGCTGGCCGTCCTCGGGGCGAACTGAGCACACCCTTCGTCTTTTCGCTTACGCGCGCCGGCAAACCGCTTCCGGTACTTGCCAGGGGTGAGCCGGAGCTCTTCCAGGACGGCGGCCTTGGCCGTGTCGTAATCAGCTATTTTCTTCGCAGATGACCTCCGTAAAAAAGGTATTTAACTCTTTCTGGCAAGGCCGGCATAATGAAATGCACTCGGTTTTCGTTCACACTCCGTAGGCTGCGATCATCTTTTCGACACCGTCCAACCAAACCGGAACTTCCGCGTCACGTGGCAGTTTTGGGATTTTTTTAGAAGTTTTGCGCATTGCGAAACATGGTCCAACCTGCTCATTCCGGTCGCCGCGGTAGCTGCGGCCACCGGCACTCGGTCCACGCATTGCCGTGATTTTTTCCTCGCTCTCAAGTTTGAGCCTCAACATGGCGATTTCGTGTTCATGCTCCTGTTGTGATCGACCTTCGCGTGGGCATCTGCCAACGTTACCATGCGTTCGTCCCCGCCGTTGGGTCACCAGATCCCGCCTAATCCGGGGACCGTAAGAACTCTGTCTCCGGAATGCCTCGTCGAGAGGATTACTCGCAGGACACGTGAACAATGGACGCGTCTAAGGAATGCCACGCCGAGAGGATTACCCGCGGGCACCCGTGGACAGTCGACGCTGATTCGCACGACCTTGTCGCTTTGTATGGCCAGGTGAAACTGTCAGCCACTTCTAGATCCCACGGCGCCAGCCGGTGGAATCAGCGCGAATGACCTCGCCCAGTGGGCGTGTGACGTGTGATGTCTGTGCTCGCGAGAAAGGCGAAACGGGAGGGAGGAGCCCGGTGGATCTTGGACTCGGCATTGGCTCCGGACCCGCTGCGGGAAGCCCTTCCCTACCGACACGGGAAACAAGACCCTTAAAAGGAGCAACGTGCGCCATGCACGCGCGCTCCCTGATGTCGACTGTACATATGTGGACTATGTAAATAACCAGAGATATTCGAGAGAGACCCGCTCCCGGTCCCACCTTTCCTGGTTCCTGCCCTGGCGTCCTGGCTGCTTCGGGGCTCCTGTCGAGTTCAGCTCCGGGAGAATTCCTCGGTCGGAACACTCCATGCGCCGCATAGTTTCCGCGTGCGAATGGGCAGCGCGCTCGTTGGCAAACCGACTTTCCGACCCTTCTGCTCCTTTGCCCTTTTCCGCAGTTTTCACTTTATCCCCAGACTTCTTCATCGTTTCCTGCGAACTGACTCCTACGTCGGCGTACACACCAAAGAAACGTGAAGGTTCCACTCACCGGCGCCGTGGAGTCTTCCTTGGACTGGATGGCACGGGGTGACAGTGGGCTCGCTTGACGCTAGTCGACCTTTGCCGTGTGCGCTCTCTGCGGTAGTCGATCTGTTGCCGCTCAATGATGTTTCTTTTTTTTTCTTTTTCTATGTCGTCGAAGCCAATCCTGTCGACTGCGCCAGTACGGGTTCTTTGCTGGGAGGGTCTTGTCGGAGATGAAGTAGCTTCCTTGGCCATCAACGACTAATTCAGTCAAACTTGTAGTAACTTTTTAATAAACAATTTAATATTTTGTAGCAAATGAAAATATATGAACGAAAAAATACTGCAAAGAAGGTGATTTCCCCTGTACGGGGTTGGGAAGGAGGTGCTCGGGTGCTAGCTTATCCAAGCTCGGATGTTGGCTGGCTCGTGGGATTACGTCCCGATTACACTAAAGTCCCTCGGAATCCCACATCCTGACTCGATTCTGGAGCGTTAGCTTTGGAGCTCCAGCACCAAACTAAACACACTTGCTGCATTTTCCCTCAAAGCCACGCGTTGGTCCAACCTCTTTTAGTGGGTCGGCGAATCCTCGGGGCGTCGTCAGACAGGCGTTTCCCACTGGCCGAAAGGCCACAACCAATCGGCTAACTTTCTCACCACGGGGCAATGGCTTATGTTCCCGCATGAGACCACGCGGTCAGCGTATATCTCACGGCCAAAGGTCGGGCGGGTTCGGATGCAAGCAAACAAACTATATCTAGAGCTCGCAAGGCGAGTCAGACAGCCGACACCGGTGTGTGAATCGCGCCGACTGAGCCATCCCGTCGTTCATTCTCCCAGACGCGGTCTGAAGTTGCCGTTCTACCGTGCCTCCCTAACAAGCGGGCGAGAAAGACTACACCAATGTAAAAGGTGCCAGCCAGAAGCATCGCGTTCTCCCGGCCCAAAACGCACGCTCCTATTTTCTCGAGAAAAAAAAAAAACAAAAAAAACGAGCGTTCTGATTTTTGCGTGGTAAAGTACGCCTGTCTCTCGAGATCGCCCACCACGGGAAGTGTTTGCGCCAACCCTTTCCTATCAGCCATTCCCTCTGGTGCTGACGGCCCAAACTCGGAGCCCTCGTCGATCCTTACACCAACTGCCACAGTATACCAGTTGCAACAAGTACGCATCTTTGACAGTATTTCGCATAGCTTAGCTTACCCAGTTGCCACGAGACGACGTCACGACAGTACATCATGCAACGCGCTGTACCTTGGTGCTGGCATGCACGGTGCCTGGAACGAGTCTTCGACTGGTTCGTAGACTCGTTCCAGGCTAAACTCGTAAAGAAAAAAATGGTCCCTCGATTTTCGTTTGATGACGTCGAAGATCTGTCATGCTGTCGCCGACCCGGATCCTGACTGCGTCACAGCTGCGGTGGTGGATCTGTCAGAGGCCTGTTCGCTGCGGGTCGCCCTGCAGCTTGACAGGGTGCACGGAAGCTTCGGAAACGAGCAGTTCGGACGCTGCGACGACGGCGACACTGGCGTTTGATCGTGCTTTTTGCCGGAACGTCTACTGCCAACCACCAGGATCGCGACATCCGACAGCTTGACACTCCGGCTTTTGCGACGTCACTTGTTGCCACTTCAGGACTACTTTCGATGCATTGGCGGAATAGGGCGCTAAACAAACCAGTCACAGGCTGCGTTTACATGCATGGATGCGACAACAGCGCATCGGATCCAGTTAGCGAATCGAATCCGCTTCAACCACTGCGTTTACATGGATTCAGATCGACCAGTAGCGGCACCTCGTGTCGAAGGATCTCAACGCAAACCTCGTGACCTTTAGATTGTTTCCGAGGTTTCCAGTTTGCCTAGCGGCATGCAACGCAACGCTCCAATGACCCCTCGCTCGAGCACTCGATTCGATCTGCTAGCGTATACATGGAGAGTCTCGATTGGGATTGACAATCTTAAACCACCCCGTCCCAGCGGATCGGATCGGATCGGATCCGATCCTATCCGATCCGAGCCGTTTACATGGACCGATTCGATTCGTTAACTGGATCCGATGCCCTGCAGCCGCATCCATGTAAACGTAGCCACAGACGGGTTCCAGCTAGGCACCTTAGTACTGGTAAGATATTGAGTTAACGGATTTTCGAAGGGGCTCAGAGGATCCATTTGCTGCAGTGGAACAGTGGAGGCAACTTCTTACGTAATGGACGGCAGTTGAGGTTTTTCTGCATGTCGGAGTGCGTTTTCTGTCATACTGGAATTTATTAAAAAAGAAAAAGAAAGAGCTGGTCAAGGGTCTACTTTTTAAAAGATACCTGATGGATAAGTCACTCGATATCCTGGACATTGCTCATAACGCAGGCATCAGGCGAGGCCATGACAAGTTCAAGAACTAATTCTTTACATGTTTTTCTTTACAATACATAAAGCAAAATGCAGACGGCGAACCATGCAGGTGTAACCTTGCTCGCTTTCATTTTTAAAGAACGACTGAAGTGAAAACGAAACACCGATATAATAAAGTATAGTAAGTGTTGTGATACAGCCTGCTTTGTAAGACTCCGTGAGTTGAATTTTGCTTCAAGGTGATATCATTTCGCCAGTCTTCTAAGCTTGTTACTATTAATGATGTAATAGGTTGTCCAACAAAACCCACAGAGAAACATATTTTTATGTCTTTATTAGTTTTAATTGCGCCAACAATTCGCTCATGACAAGGAAAACATTAACAAACATCGTCATCCCGTTGCCTTGAGGCTTTTGTGACGTTAACTCGTATTCTAGGGACGCTACAGTCTTGACGAAAGTTCAGCACTGCCACTTCGTGTCGGTACTTGCAAAAGAAAATGCCTGCTCACGAGAAGTGGCCGAAATAAGGTTGAACGTCGATCTTGGTGGAAGATCATGCTCAGGGTGGGGTGCAGTCGGAGGAGGGAACGACGTAGCTCTTGGCAAACTCCAGGGTGTCGTTGTAGTGGTCAAGGTCGGGGCCCACGAGCTCGTGCTGCCTCTCGTTGTTGTAGTCGCCGCAAAGACCGCACCGCTTGCCGTGGTAGACGTTAGCGGTCTGAGAGTGTTGAGAAAGACGTGGGTTAGCGTGAGGCTATCTGGACTGTATCGTCAGGTGGTGGACGGAAGGGTAGGAAAAGTCCAACAAAATGCTTTCCTCTAAGAAGAAATTGTTGCTCAGAATGCAATAGTAGGCAACCTATTGATTTCTCGTATGCAAGTCTGACAGTCTTTCAAAAATAATAGTTTTTTTTTAATTAAATACAGTGGGTTTCCAAGATCCTGGAACGTAAACGTTCCTGTCAGACATCTGCCTGGTTGGGTGAAACTATAGTAATAAAAGGGAAATACTTTGGGTCACTTTTTTAATGATTTGGTGGGAGTATTTGATTTTTGCTACTACTGCTATCACTGTAATTATTTTGTGGGAAGAAAGAGCCAAGGCATCCGACCTAAAGGCCCTTGGTACTTCTTTTACAAGTAACGACAACCAATACAAATGACAAAGCACATTCCACTGGAACAAAATGGCGGCATTCAGTTCAAACCTCTGCTGTGCGCCGCCATTTGCTTCCTAAAACCTTCACCGTCACGCAGTCGGCGCTTCAAAGAATGTCGCAACTTGTAGGAAGCACTTATCTGGGGCCTTTAATCAGAGCGGTTCGACTTCTCAAGCGTTCTCTGTCTCGAGGCGTGCGTATCTCGCGCGCCCCGAGAACCTCGTCTTTATTTCTTTTGATTGTGAAATGATTTCTGTTTAGATCTCTATCACTACAGATATGCCCCCTTGGGAGGATTTATGTGATGTTTCAAAAATCCTTCCAACTGACTAGTTTTCGTGACCGGAGATTGTATATGGGCGTAGTAGCCTCGAGATGAGCGGGCTTAAGTCGGTGGAGGGCAGCGGCATCGTCTTTTCCGTTGATGCGGAGGACGAAGGTGTCAGTCCTTCTCGTACCACGGGAAACGGTCCCTGATAGTGAGGACGTAGTGGCTTTCTTCGATGTTCCTGTCGGACGAACACGTGGGTGGCAGTCTTTAGGTCTTCCGCAGGCACGTAGCCAGGATTTTGTTTCGGGGGGGGGGGGGGGAAGGGGGGGCCGCCTATGACAAAATGCTATATGAGGGGGAGGGGGAGAGGAGGTCTCAGCAAAACGAAAGATTTCGGGGGTCCGGGCCCACGGGCCCCCCCCCCCCTGGATACGTGCCTGGTCTTCCGTAACGTATGGTGATTTGGTATTCCCGATTCGAGTTGGAATTTGGCGGAGATTCTCGAACACTTCTCTGAGGGTCTCGGCGTATGCTTCGGGCTTTGTCGACGCATGGTGAGTCGGCCTCGAAGAAATCTGATGGCAACCTCAGAGGAGTGCCATAGACGAGCTCGGCGGTAAAACACGCGAGGTCTCTTTAAGGGCCGTCCGGACGCCAAGGAGCACGATCGACACTTAGGAAACCCACTCGTTATGCCTTCCGTGGGCCATCAATGCCGATTTCAGATGGCGGTGAAAGCGCAGCACAAGTCCGTTGGATTGCGGGTGATAAGCGGTCGTCCGCAACCGTGTCGTCCCAAGAATGCGGGATATCTCTGAAAGAGCGACGACTCAAATTGTCGTGCCCGGTCTGTGACTATCTCGGAAGGGCATCCGGACCTGGAGACCTACGTGGAGATGAAGGCGGCGGCGACGGAGGATGCGGTAATGTCCTGCAGTGGCGTCGCCTCTGGCCATCTCGTAAATCTGTCGATGCAGATGAGAAGGTAGCGATATCCCTTTGATTATGGAAGTGGCCCGACCAGTTCCAAATGTACCTTGTCAAACCGCGCATCGGGTTGGAGAAAGGTCCTTGTCGGGGGCAGACGTTCCGATGGACCTTCCCTTGCTGACAGGGCATGCAGGAGCGTGCCCAGTCCCGGACGTCCGACTTTATGCGGGGTCAGACGTACCTTAACATCATGAGCCTCTGTATTGCCCGAGCATCCGGGTGTGAGAGGCAGAGGGTGGTGTCGAAAAGTTTCCTACTGAGCAGGGGCGAACGGCCGGAGCTTTCCAGTCGTGACGTCGCAAGTGACAATGATGTTTACCTGGAAATGCGACATCCTGCAGTTGCAATGAAGATGACGATCGTAGCCTCTTGGGCTCCTCGTCCTCTATCTGTAGCTGGCAGTCACTGTACTTGTACTTCGTTTCACCGTAAGTCAGAGCAAAGCCGACGCTACAAGACGATGGCGTCAATCAAGCACCGCTGCAGAAGTGCAACGTCAGCTTTCAGAGTGTACTATAACTGGCTAAATCACGCAAGCAGAGTGAGGGCGCCATGACCTTCAGCTTTTAGTTTGTGCGTCTGTGCTTCATCATGACTATCAATAGACCCTTTTCAAAAGCCCATCAAGCAACACTGATGATCGCCATTTCATGGGCACAAAACAAGTGACTGGATCCGCGTTCAGGAAAGCTGAGGCGACCCTCGTGTCCAATATATGATTGGAGTACGCGATCAAGCAACGGCGGACAGGCGTTGGCGCCGAACTTTTGAAAAGGGTCTATTCATCTACTTGGTTCATACTGAAGGCTGATCAACTAGCGCCAGTCCATTTTCGTGCGTGTGCCTTTTTCGTCCAGTCTTGTTCCCGCAATTTAATTAGCTTTCGTCTTTGCTTGTAGGTCTTCAAGCCAACTACTCTAGCACGAAAAGGGACAAACACGAGCACATGCAATGCCTCAGATACAACTGATCTCGTTTATTTTTAAACAACTCGTTATATATGCAGGATCAAATCCGACGTTCATAAGGCAAGCGGTAGCAGAAGGATCTGCCAGACTAGAAGACACCCCAAAAGAAATTTCCAGGCACTAAGTTTGTTGTTGAAACTAATTCACCAAAAGACTGCTTTGACCAGTGTGGGTTAATATCAATACCAATATTAATATTCATTTCAGGCTCAGGAAAGACACGGCAAAGCAGAAAGGCTATATATAGCCCACGCGTATACCATGTAGGCCTGCTGTGCCGTCGAAACTAGGGTGACGATGTATTATTTCCAGATAGACACTGTATAAACGTGATCATCAGGATGACGCTTGAAAGTGAAAGTAAATATTTAAAAAAAGGGGGGGGGGAGTCAGCACACGCCTGCACAATTCAAAAAAGAGAGTGGCCTTATGAAGCCTGTCGGCAGAGTGCCCTAATGTCCTCATGGTCTGTCGCGATAGACTCAGTCAATTCAGGGTGTAGAGACTTCCACGTTTGGGGGCCCTCATCAGGCAAGTGTCTATGTAACGTATTGTCCGTGCTAAGGTTGGTTGTAGCGTGCCTGCACGGCTGCTTAGGCGGGGAGCATCTGCAGGCTACATGGATGGATTCATAAGGTTGGAGAAGAGACTGATATATGCTATTTCTTTCGATGAGTGATGGTACGCCATCTTGCAGCTTTTAAGAGGGGCGAGGTAAAGACATTTCTGTAAGGCAAAAGAGTGGAAGGAGGAACACTGCGACGGCGAAGTGTTTAAGCGGCCCCGCGCTGCACAGTTTCCAGGGCATCTCGCAGGGTCTTCTGGTAGGGGCTCCACACTGGTGAGCAGAACTCCAGGTGGGGAGTACAAGTGCGGTGTATAGCCCACTTGTGCTCCGCCCTTTGGCGGCATGCCACGTGTTATGCGGGTTACAAAGCCCAGCGTCCGACGTGTGTCTCTGATACGACTGGTATGTATATGTCCTGCGAAGCTAAGGGGTCGTCAAATGTTATTCCCAGCAGTGTGGTCTGATGAACTTGGTTAAGGGGAAGGGTACACTCCGTCGAGAGGCTGGGGAGGAAGATTATTTTTTGTGCCCGTGGTTATCGTCATCGTTATGTTTTAATTGCGTTTAGGGGAAGAAGATGATCAGTAGACCATTCGTGACATGCGTCCAAGTCATCTTGGAGTTCCTGGTACGAATGAGGGAGACTGATAGGCTTTACCAGGCTCAGGTCGTCGGCATACCGGATTGCTATAGAGTGCAGATTTTTAGCGGCTGTTTTAGCGACCTGACGGATAAATCAGAGGTTTGGCAAGTAAAGCTGTGATACACCCTTTGAAATGGAATGATAGCTTATTCCAGATAATCCATGATCCAGACAGTGAAAAAGTATTCTGGGTTTTGGGGTAGGGTGGCACAAGCTTTGGATACCTTTCTCAGATATGGTTTCGGTCCGGGTTCTCAGTCATGCCATCATGCGTCAGGAAGATCGTCACTCACCACAAACGTGTGATGTGAATGAAAGAAACAACATGAGACTTCGGGAAGGTCGAAAAAACGTCACTGATTATGGGGCTCAAAGAAAGACGTCTGGTACGACTGAAAGTTTTGTTGAACTCGTGATAGAATGATAGACAATTCATGGATTCTCAGTCATTCTATCGCGAGTTCTGTTCAATCATTCAATTCAGATCAATTAAAATTTTATTTCAAATCAAGTCATACAAAATAAAGAGCTGGCCCACAAAAGCAGCATTCTGCTTGTATGTGGGGTCATCAGTCATTCTATTATTCTATTATATTAGTCTATCACTAGCAGGCGGCAAGCATTTCTGGGTTCGACATTCAAAAGCTTTTTGCAACGTCGTAATATCTTTCTAAATTTGTGCTATGATTATATGGAGAGGTAGCTTCAGTATGCATCCACATTTTTTGTATCTTAAAATATTTTTATAACTCCTGTTTCTCACCCAGTCCATCGGAATAAAACAACAACAACAAAAAAACAGCCCTCGTATTGTAAAAGTCATTTTGTGGTGGAAACAAATAAGAAAACTGGCTAAGAGCACGCAGGAAAACAACGCAGGACAGTGCCTCCCGCCCCCTCCCCCTCTCTCCTTTTTTTTTTTCCAACTGGCTAAACTCCACTGACAGTGAAGCCTAGACTGCGTTATCAAAAGATAGCTTCACAGTGGCTCCGGTGACCCGTGACATCCGCTTGTCGTCGGAAGAGCAGTCCGTTTCTAAACACACATGTGACACAAAACCGAACAGCTCTCCAGAAAGAGGAACGTTTTGGTCACACGAATGTAATATTTATAGTCGACGATATTTTACGAAAACCGGGGTGTGGTGAGTTCCAAGCATCTTATAAACGTTCCAGAGCCAATGAGATTGAGGCATTATCTGACGAGGAACTCCCGAGGACCAATCACACAGCGAGAAGCGTCAACAGCCGCTTCCGGCGTTTCTTAAAGTGTCAGTGGCCACAGCGGAAATCATCCGTGCATTGCCGGTTACAGTCAAATTTATAGTCGAAATAATAAGGCCGAATGTGATCTCCGAAAAAAAAAATATTTTAATCTGATGTACGATGCGCATTAAAGTCTTGTTTGGTTTTTATGTGCTTTTTTTCCAGATCGATCTAGGGTTTTCTAACGACTGTACACCGCGCCACACTGTTAACGCGAACACGACATCGGCGTTTTTGCGAATTTTACTTCGAAGGTATATTGGTGGTCACCACAATTAACCATACGGGTTAGTCTCGGACTTGAACCTAGTTCAACTATACTCTACTCAAGTTACTGTAGTTTAACCACTTTACTCCGTAGTTTAGTAACTTTCAATTTTGTTTTTATTTCGGTAATTAGTAGTTTACTAAATACTTTTTACAAGTAACTTTTAACTTTTTTTTTCTCTGGCACTTTCCGATGAAAGTACAACTCCCTGACCTGAAAGTGAGTTTTTCAATTTGGAAACAAAGAATGGCGTATCGTCGTGTGAAAACGCGCTATCGTCCTTCGAGACGTCATCTGATCAGTTCTTTGAGTGAAGTAATGCGGCTATAAGACCGATACAAATAAGTGACTTATAAGTTGCTTGTGTTAAATAGTCTGCCCGCGAGAGTAACACAACTACTTTGTGGCGACTTGATCATTATGCAATATTTGCTACCATGTCCGAAAAAACTGATGCACATCCAATAATCACTGGAGCAATGCATACCAGTTTAAATGAAAACACCGTATAGGGGATGAAAGGGCATCATGAAAGATTATGATTAAAAGTACTTGTACTTTACATTGAGAGTATATTGAATGTATAGTAACTTACTTTAAGTTACATTACACGAGGTGAACTTACTACTTTACTCGAAGTACATAACCTTTCATTTACTTTGTACTTTACTTCAAGTACTTTTTTGGTGTACTTCACGCAACACTGTAAACAAGCAAACACTATCTGCAAAATCAAGCTCAAGCAGTGCTGAACCTCAAAGTAGAAATGATACGTCCGATGTACATCATCGGCTAAAAAAAAAACAAAAAAACAACGCATACAAAACAGTTAGGCACGCAGAAGCAGAACCAGCTGTTAAAGCACTTTTAGTGAAAACAAAAGCCGCTTTACATTTGGCTAGCAGAATTTCGCTAACGGATCAAAACTTATGTAGTTTCTTGTTACCATACAAAATGTATATAAAAGCAACTTCAGAATTAATTCGCTACTTTTTTACGGTAGCTAGTAACTTACTCAATTACTTTCCATTTGAGTAACTTTACTCAACTCAAATTACTTTCCAGTTCAATACTCACTACTTTAAGTTAATTACTGCTTTGACTAAAGTGTACATGTCCGGTTAGTCCCCCAACTGAGCACTTTCGCCAACCATAGTAGATTAATTACAGTCCCGCAATGCTAAAAGAAAAAAAAAACTGGCGAAGGCTGATTTGTGTTAACAGTGTGACGGCGTGTACATTCTAGTAAGAATACTCGCAACGTTTTTTTTTGTTTGTCTTGTTCATTGAAATAAAAACATGAAGGGAAGATAGATAGTCTCATCCAGTCGTCGCGTCATTTTTCCACCACGTTTCTTCGATTGACTGTCTGCGCGATATCAGAATACAAAATCGTCGTGTCCCATCTAAAACATGCGACAATGTATATATATATATATATATATATATATATATATATATATATATATATATATATATATATATATATATATATATATATATATATATATATATATATATATATATATATATATATATATATATATATATATATATATATATATATATATCGCGGCTCCAGAGTGCGACAGCGCGCAGTACGTGGCGCAGAAAGGAGTTCACGCACTGTATAATCATTTCTCGAGAAGTTGCTCATTCACCGCGTGCATTGCCGTCATTCGTCCAATTTCCTCGCACGCGCCACCACATCTTCCAGATTTATCGTCTGAATCGTAGCCCCGCCAACTCGAAGCCTTTCGCCCTTCCCTCGGGGACCGCCCAACTTGATTTAAAACGTGCTCGTAGGAAAGTCACAAGAAGACCGAACGGCCCTTCCCGGGAGATGGGAGCGAGTTTCTGGAGACAACCGAACATGAGGGTCACTTTTGTCCTGCCCATCCTGTTCTTTGCATCCTGTTCGGGTGAGTCCTGTTAACGCCGGAGTCGCGCCGCTCTTTCATCGCACAAAAGAGACATGATGACGGAATTGTCTGCTGTCTAGGTTCTAAGCATCTTCGAAGCAAACCCGCCCCAGGCAGTGTCTCCAGACTGTCTTTTGTACCATGGCATAGCAGTGTACAGCGCGGTGTTAGGTCTTCTCGGATGTGCGTACGTCTTGAGGTACCTTATTTATACCCACGAGCGTGACATCTTTTCTCGTGAAGAATAGTTCGCGCTACAATACAATACAATACAATACAATTTTTTATTTTTTCAAATTAAATTTCGCTCAACACCCACATAAGCCGATGAGGCTTGTGCGTGGGACGCGACAGGTCAATACAGATTCCTTCAATTGTATAACACATTCTTTTTGAATATATGACGCCCTAGACACTGTAACTCATACTATGAGTTAAAACGAATATACATAGAAAGTTTGATTAGGCACAGTTCATAAATATACAAAAATAACACAATAACAGGTGGAACTAACCCAATTTAGCAGTACAGTTCTACATCTTTCCCTCGGTCCCATATCTACAAAAAACAAAAACTTAGGTTGCAATATATGCGTAGTCTGGGTCGAAGGAGAGGTCATTTCTAATCAATCCCATATGAATCATTAATATTTTTCTACTGCGCTATGATCCATTGTCGTGTTAGTTTTTTAATGGCACAGGGATTTTTACACTCAATCAGATCATCAGGTAATTCGTTAAAAATTTTTGGTACATAATACATTCTTGTAGCCTCACCATATTTCGTGCTTATTAATGGTACAAAATATTTCCTGTTAGGACGCAGCGTTCTTTCCTTAATAATTTCTTTTTTATGACCACTTTTGAAACATTTCTTGTTATTATATCATATTTCAACTGATCACTAAAGCATAGTAATCCCAATTCTTTCCACATAAACTCTGTATAATGTGCTTTCTCCACTTGGCAACAAATCTTTCTAAATATCTTTGTTTGAAGAGTTTCTATTTATATTTTTAGATATTGAGCTAAAAATAAAGAAGGAAATAAAAAGTACGTGAGTTTCATTTCCCACAGATACACGAAAGACAGTCAATAAAAGAGAACGAGAGAAGCATTTCAGTGAATGACAAATCTGATGATACGATTCTATTTGAATATTCCGATGTGTGCATGGACACAGTGATCACGCTCTTTGTCTCTGCTCATATCGCTTTTCTTTCTCTCTAATGTTTATCATGTAGCTTTGTCCTTCGCTGGAATCCTTCTTTTTATTGCTCACCGTCATTGACTGTCTCCGTGTTCTACATAAAAAATTAACTCACGGATCTTTTCTTTTTGTTTTAAGCGTAATTTATTACAAGTTGTGCTATTGAACTTGACGCAGTTCGCTAGCGTGGAATCAAATAGTGCACGTCTAGTCCTTTATACTGATTGGTTGTTTATTTTAGTGAACTCACCACTACCAACACGCGCTTTACTTCATATAGGATGAGATCTTCTCTGACTTAGAGAAAGTAAAGCGAGAGTGCAGGCGTGCTCGCTTAAAACTGACTTTAGTAAACCCTGGAGCGTGGGAAAGTCGGGGACAAAAATCAAACACAAAACTTCAAACGCAGCTGAGACTGGCGGACAGATTCAGCTGAAAAGTTCATTCGTCTAAACGTTTAACCTTCACTTTAGGGCGTACATAATACAAATGAAATAGAATGCCATAGAGGCATAGTAATTGTTCTGGTATAAATCATTCCAATTATTTGCAAAAGCTCGAGGTGAATGGCCGCATGTTTCAACACTGACGAGCTTCATTCTCTGTTCCATTGATATGCAAATGTATAGACGTCTGCAAGTACAGCCTCTGGGCGTTGCCATCTTGCTGCTGGTGTGGGTTGATCATCTGCTAGCAACGTTACTAAAGCCACTCAGTCGGGAAACCTCCATAGAGACTGCCCTGAAAAAGTGGCACCGATCCGTACTCGAGAACCGAGCTAATGGCGATCACAACGCCGCCATTTCTCCCGCAGCGGCCACACGAGGAACTGCACGTGACTTCTATTTTGGCTTTAATCGGCCATTTTGGCGCCGAAACAGATACGATGAAAAGGGATTTCAGGGTTGCCACCCCGTCTCCCAGGCGGACGCGCCGTGAATTACTACCGAAGTTAAAATGCACCTAGGTCGGGACGCGCTACTTGAAATCACCGCTGAGGTATGGTTGTATAAAAACAATATTAATTGTGCCACAAAACCTTGTAAACTATAGATTTTTAGAAAACATCACGCGCCCTTCATTTTGTACTAAACTTCAATAAAAGTTACTAGACAAACAGTTGCTTCCATTGGTTTTTACGCAAAAGCATGCTTTCTAAAAGCTCAACGTGGCCACAGTGCAGACAAATGATAAAGAGTGGCGCTGTTGTCGTATTTAGCTCGGTCTCGGTGGACACCAGTGGCCCAGGTTTCAACGGTGAGTTTCCCGACTGAGGGTTCTAGGAACGTTGTCTGGTATTGAATCATTGCTGAGGCGTACCCACAGTTTCCAGACTGGCGCCCAAACAAAGCGCTTTCCATCCTCGGTGTCCAAACTACCTCTCGAAGCGCTACTGCCTGCAAACGTCTATACTTTACAAGACATTACTCTACGTCCATAAAACGTATCTAAGACTTAAAGAACAAATGAAATATCTAAGAAGCCAAAGAGAGGTGTGGAAGGTCCCTCCGAGTCACTGCAAATTGCTTTATTTAAATCTTAAATCTCAAACACGAATGCTTTATATAACATTCGTTTTTTACAAATGTTATATATAAAAAATGATTTCAAACACGTACGAAAAGAACAGGATTACTTTTTAAGCTCCTGTGAGCACCCTTGAAAGAGATAACACTGCGCAAGAAAATAATTTATTGACGATGTCACTGCGGTATCGTGCCATTGAGGGCTCTGTTCCTCAGTGAATTTCCAGAGCATCGCTTCTCTCCTACGCAGCCTTCGAAATCGGTAAGGAGTACGTGTACCACTACAACGGCAGACTGCAGATCAAGAACCCGGAGCAGCCGCTGCAGTCGTCGAGATTCGTCTTCCGGAGCAAGGTGGTCGCCCAGCCCAAACAACAGCACACATATTTCAAGGTAAAAACGAAACTACGCACTTCTATTTTTCTACGCAAACAGCAGACGTGTTAAATCTATAATCGCGATGACAAAAAAAAGTTAAATTATTTGTAACTTTGTTTAGGAATTATGGTGAGACGCATTTTATCGCAGCTTCAAGCAGGCAAAGGATGAAGTATTTGTTCTGTCATTCCCATTTTCGTATCTTCACCTTGTTCGAGCTTCCACATACCTATGTATACCTACACACCTTGTAAAGCCAAGCCCACGTTTGCCCACAACTGGTGTGGGCAATGCAGGCGCGTAGGAACCTGATTCGCGTGAGATGAACCGCCTGCGCATGCGCAGTGACGACAGCAGCGCCAGCGACAGCTTAAGACAGGCAGGGTGCGGCTTACTATGTTCGCGCGTCTTGTTTTAGGATTCGGTCTTCCGCGGTCGTATCAGCTAATGCCGTTCTCTCATTGGCTGTGGGTAAGACGCTTGTAACTCGTCACACACCGGATTTATTAAATCTGCCTGTGGCTGTGCGGATCCAAAGTTCGTCTGGTACTCGCGCAGGGGCAAGGTTATTAGATTAGCTCAGTTACGGAACTGCTCATAGAGGCTGCATGCACGACCAGTACCCGCCTCACTCACCTCGACTCGCCTCCCGTCATTCGACGCGCCGGACGGCTGCTTTGGTGACTGCAGCATATTCTATGGATTACGTAGGTTTCGAAGCGCAGCGTCTAGATGCGTTCCGCCGTACTCTATGAAGCACACAGTTCGTGAAACGAATATCTAGATGGCGCATCGAACGACGGGAGGCGGACTGAAGTAAGTGAGGGCGGGGGGGGGGGGGGTACCTCCTTCCGCGGAAGTTCCACAACTGAGGTAATCTAGTAACGTTGCGCAGCGGTTACGGTGACGTCAGAACGCCGGGCTCTGATTGGCTCCAAAGGGATGGATAGTGGGTCAGACTCCAGCACCACCTAGACAGAAGGCCTCCGCACGCGTCATCATGGTCAGATCGATCGAGGCCTGAGATTGGGCACGAGTGCTGTGTCAGTGTTCGCCTGGGGCTCGTACCCAATCAGCGCGTCGAAGGTCGGGCTCGGGCCCAATAGCCGAGTTAGCGCGATCCGACTCTGATGACATTTCATAGAGGGAGAGGAGACCATTCGAAGGCCTTCTGTCTATGTGGTGTTGGTAGACCTCGGGGCGGCTATCGTTGAGGTCTGCTGCCCATTACCCTTCCAATCGGAGTCAGTCAGACTTCGGCGGTCTGACGGTACCGCAACTGTCCATGAATCAGACATCTTTACCTGTCGCACGGTAGAAATGGCAGAAAACAATGACAGGCTTCCTTTGTCTGCCTGCGCGCACAAGGATAGAGTCAAACCATCGCAAACAATCCATGAATCAGACGAACTTGTGGCACAGCGAAGAAGTGGTTTGAAGAAGAATGGAACTGAATCACAACTATCGCAACTGCCTTTAACGAAGGCAACATTCAAGATGCGCCTTCGTCGACATTCAAAAATGCGAAACTCCCAAGCTGTGAATTTGTTTTTCTTTGTCGTGTTGGAGCATGTGTACACTAAAGCAACAAGGCGTGCCTGCGAGGACTTTCGCGTGATGGTAATAGGACGCCACTTTCAACAGATAACAGACTTCGAAGTGGACTCGTTCAACGGGGACCACGTGACACTGGACGACCATCAGTTTAACTATCACTCCACTGACGACCTGAGGGAGTTCATCGAGAGGCCATTCGCCGGAACATTTTCCCATGGAAAGGTGAGTGCGACAAGTGTTCGAGCCTTATTACACTTTTTAACTTCGCTTCGAGGTAACAATAGGCAGAAAGCAATATTTTTTTTCCGAGTTTCGCTGCACAAACTCCAATTGCCATGTGGGGGATCGACAGTGAAATGTGCGTACGCCACTCGCTTTGTATAGATTATTTGCGCGGGAAGAGGATTGAGAAGCGCTAACCCAGATTTTTATTGCAGAAGTCGCTGAAATCACGGAGCGACCTCTGCGAACCACGAGGCTGAAAATGTTCCTAGACCTATAGAAAACATTAATCTGCCTTGTGGCACTGGGCATAATGTTTCACCATGCACAATGCCACGCAAATCGCTTATCTTTTTTAGTCTCAGCGTGTTATCAGCGTGGTCATTGGCCAAGCTCCTTCCGTACACGGCGGCAACAAACTCTCCCAAATGATTTGCGGAAAAGTTGACGCTCAAAATTCCTTAGAGTGTTGGGTATGATTTCGTAAATCGTAAGTAAATCAATGCACAAAAACAAGAATAAAAAGGACTACCAAGCCATTCAACCAAGTGCATTCGACCTCACGCCTCTCGAAAAAATAAAAATAAAACAAGTTCGCACTCGCTCACTTGCACCGAGGTGTCCGTCATTTTTTTTAGCGCGATACTTTGTTTTTATGAAATTCCCATAAATAATATGATTCCTTTCAAAGAATTTCGCGATTGCTTTTTTAATATACGTCCGTCATGGGTTCTGTCATACATTCATTGAGTGTGAACCTGATTGATTTTCTAGATTGTGGCGATTGCGATGAGCAGGGAGGAGCCTCTGTGGTCCAAGAACCTTAAGAAGGGTGTCCTCAGCACCTTCCAACTTGACCTGGTCACGGGACGGCAAAATAATCCCCACGAAGAGGTGTACACGACAAGAGAGGTGAGTAAATAAAAGAAGTATGGTGTTTGTATGTTGTAACTAAACGCCATCACTAGTTTTTTAAAACGCCCCTTCAATTACCAGTTAAGATATCTTGAAGGAGGAAAAGTTGATTTCGTTCACATGTTAGCACAATGAAAAATATGACAAAAGAGAACGGACGAAGAACAAGTACCGACATAACCAAGCACTGCTAGTGAACTGAGTGTTTAATTGAAAGACACAAAACAGATCACTTTTGTTACACATATTTTGAAAAACCGGAGACTACTAACGAAAAAGGGACAAACACAAAACGCCTGAAACGCAGCTACTAAACTTCATTGGCACAACCGTATATATAACTTCTCCCACACGCGTCTCTCGGCCAAAATGTGTCACATAAACCGGATCGCCTGTTTACTCACTCTATCTTTGATCCCTTCTGCTCTGATATAATCGACACTTCCACTCTTCCGCGAGCTAAACAGTAAGGCAGATTTTTTGTATATTTATAGTAAAAGACGTTTGAGGTCGAGAGCGTTTGTTTTGTATTCTCGCGGAAGATTTGAAGTTTTGGTTATATAAGAACAGAAGTGATATGTTTTGTGACTTTCTAATAAATAATCAGTTGATAGTGAGCGCTTGATCTCTTCGGTTCTTGTTCTTCGTCCGTTCTGTTTTCGCGCTGTTTTCACTTGTACTATTGCGAAAGCCGCCTGGCACAGTTTTTCTTCGATGAAGATGACTGTCATCATCATCAACGTTCTGCAATATTTACATCTTTAGAGTCGCGAATCTCGTTAATCGCCAACTTCCATGAACCATGACCCTGTCATGTATACCAACGCAAAGGTTCTAATGGAGGTGTTATCGTGGGTATATTAAAATACGCCATCACTAACTCACTCAACTAGTCAGACCGCCAACCGATCACTAAAACGCAATAATCAAAAACTTTGATATACGGCAATGTTGATGTGTGACGAGACCGACAATGAGACGAAGCTCTTGTGTCTAGTGACAGGGTTGCTCCTCTGCATAGTACGTTGCAGGTTAAGCAAAGTAGGGCAAGCTCCTCTCACAGAAGCCCTCCACAGTTTCCACCACAGCGGAGCGAACACTGGAGAGGAGGCGAGAGGAAAGGAGAAGACTGCCAATCATGGCATAAATAAGAACTTTGTGAGATGGGATTGTTCTCTTTTTCCCTTGCAACCGGCTATTGTGGCGGGCCAAGCATATATTGAAATCGTCTCAGTGAACAAGCCTATTAACCCGTCAACACATTTTTTATACAGCATGGGCTCCACGGAAACTGCGAAACTAAGTACTGGGTGACCGAGAAAGAGGGCCATATTGAAGTTTTCAAGGTCAGGGACTTGGAGCTCTGTGACAAGGAAGCGCACATAGTTTACGGCAGAATCAAGGGACACAAATGCGTCGAGTGTGAAGCCATGGAAACTGTAAGTTTCTTTTTGCCAGTTAATATTTGTGTATCCGCCATAATTTTGTATTACTGAAGAAATAGCAACATCTTGTTTTTATCAATGGTGTGTTTACACTTTTATTTTTTGTGACGACACAGGTTATTGATGAGATTTTGCAGTAGATCTCTCCAGATGTATTTCCTGTAGGGTCTTAGCGGCTAAACAATTTCTCCGATAAACTTAGCAAGAAAACTGTCACGTACCTTTACGTGACATAGTGCCTCACATGACACCGGGACGATGCATGACGTGATACGTCAAGGGACACCATCAGTCACATGACAATAGGACATCACATGATACTATGACGTCACGTAACACCACCGGTTACATTACACCGGGATGTCACATGACACTGGGACGTCACATGACCCTGCGTCCCCTGACACTATGGGTCACGTCACACTGGAACGTTACACGACACTGTGAAGTAACGTGACACCATGGGCCACATGACACTGGGACGTTACATGATTTTGTGACATCAGGTGACACTGACATCGCGATGTCGCTGCCCGTGATGCTTTTAAGTGACGTGACGACATGCCGTCATGTCACACTGTGACATCACATGACATCAAGATACAATGAAGAGTGCAGCGCCTCGGCTGTCGCCATAGTTTATTTCAAGGACACGACAAGTAAACGGGAAGTTTTTTTCCCTTTGTTTACAGCACCCTTTGTCGTCTACTTCCGAAGTGAAGTACAGACTCGATGGGACGCCCCAGCATTACGTCATCAAGCGTGCCTTCGCCACGTCGGACACGCTCTTCAAACCCTTCGGCGCCGGAAAGGCCGTTCGTATTGTGGTCAAGTAAGTCCACACTATCGCCCCTTCCCACATGACCTAAATGAATGGATGAGTATTGTCATTTTTTTCTTCTTTATAACGGGCGGTAGCTGGCGCCACCTGGCCTAAAGACTTTAAGAAACGTAACTGTCTCTTATTTGAGCCAATGGTTTCCGCTATCGCTAGGCTAATCGCCAAAATAACCTTTGGGGGATCGAGCGAAAAAAAAATTAAAAACACGGACGTCCCGTTTTCTTTCCTCGGCGAGGGAGTCGCAAATTTTCCTCTGGTCGAACCTCGTCGTCGTCACTCATACAACGGACCCCCCTGGAGGACAGGATTGAGACTGAGATTCAGCTATAACTCTAGAAACATTTTTTGTTTTATGTCTGAAAAGTAAATTCCAGAGCGCTACCGAATAATAAAAAAAAAGAATCCAAACCACCACAGATGTAATTAATACTCCTGAGCATCCTTTCAGGCGGATTTCGCACGGTGGGCACCTTGAATATACCCGGATCTTCGTTTTGATTGCTTGAAAAAAACGTAATTCTGAATGAAAATTTGTTGTTCTGGCAGGATAATTCTTTAATTATATATCTTATGAGTATACGTGATGAAATGAAATTTTAAAATCACCGACGCCTCAAGGTTTTTTTTTATATTTTGATAATAGACCCCTGGTAACTATATATACCTTTGCTCCGTTTGGTTGCAGCAGAATGTGAACCAGAGTAAAACGCGTTTATTAGAATTGTCTCGTCTAAACACAGTTTTAAACAATCTAAGATGAAACAATTTATCTATGAAATCACAATTCACACGAAAATTAAAAAAAAATGCAGCTGCGAACATAATTGGGACATAATGTTAAGTCTCAAACAAACGATGTTATAGTTCTTTCTGACAATTCTATAACATCACCTCTCGGTCAAGGATGGCAACCTGTGAGCTATCTTTATTTATCTATTTTTTTCTGCATAACTTTACGAGGGATTTGGCCCTTCCGGAAAATCCCACAATGCACCGTCCGGCGTAGGGAATTGTGGTACCGTTCTGATGTACGCTCCCTATTGTGCTTCGTGCATCCCGGTAGTGGTTCCTCCTCTCTTACCCCTGCATGTGCTGCAGTTTCGTGTTGCGAGGAGGAGAGCAGACGGAAAGACGGGTGCGTTTGCAGACGATAACGGCGTTCCTGTCGCGTCCTCGCACCTCGTATCTTGCAAACGCGGCCCATAAACTACGTGACCGTGATGGAGGAATTGGAGAGCCTCTGTAACCTATACGCTCCCTGCAATGTAGATTCTTCCTTTCTTTTTTTTTTCTTTTTCTTTCTCGGCGTTCATAACTGCGCCATCTTCTCCAACCGTCCCCTCGAAAACGACCCTGAAGCATGCCGGGACGTGAATTCGTCCCTGTTTCTACGCAGCCGAACCTTGTCCCTGGACGAGGAACACGCCGCCAACGCCGACACGCAGCTTCCGGATGACGTGGGTGTTTCGGACGAACTGACGCACTCCTTCTCCGAGTACGGCAATGCACAGACGCTCGAGGACCTCAAGCAGCCCAACCGCTACGTCATCGACGGCAAGCTCCAGAACGGGAGGCAAAACGTAGGAAAGTTTTAAGCGTATATAAAAAAAGCTGAACAACAAAAAGAAAAAATTATGCAGAACGCGTTTTATTAGCAGAATTCGCTGAAAAAAAAGTCATAAAGAACCGTGACAGTGAACCGTCACAAAGACGCCGAGACGTCACATGACACCCCGAATGTCACGTGCACATTATGACATCACGTGACTTTGTGACGTCACTATGTCACGCGACGTCACGATGTCAAGTGCCGTTAGGATGTCCCATTACGTCGTGATTCCACGTGACCTCGTGAGGTAACGAAAGTAAGTGACTTCTTGATATCACGTGACTCCGTGACGTCGCATGATGCCGTGACGTCATGTGGCGTCGCAATCATGTGACCTATGACGTCACGACGTAAAACTATATTTTTTAATTAAAGAGGAGGGAGGGGAGGGTGTGTAAGAAGTTTATCTTACTGTCAGGTGTCCAAACTGACTAAAATATATATATAGTTCGTAATATCCATAAATATATATATATTAATATATATATATATATTATTTATATATTTATTCATTCATTTTTTAGTTTAGTGGCCCGAGAGTTATTTGTGAAGGTACTTACATTTCGGGGGTCGTCGGCTCAAAATAGAGGCATGGTTAAGAATCTGTACTAACTGAAACTGTACACGTTGTTGATAGTGTTTTCAATTGAGACGTCAATTTGTGAGATCTTAGTCTTATTTAGGCACTCGATTAAAATTATTTTTAGGACCTCCGTGTTCTTTAAAGGGGAAACTCCGTTGTTGCCTATATTAGAGTTCACTGCTCCAAAACTGAAGTACGATGTTCAATTTCCGGCACCTTGTATTTTAGCTATGCAGTGGAAGCGACTACGAACATTTGGAGAATCTCCCGCCTCGCTGCTTAACGAAAATGAAAGGTTTCTTGAGTGGTACGGCATGTGTCGAATGTTGATACAGGGCTCAAAATCAACAAAGGTCGTTTCTGCTTTAAAGCAGTGAAGTATTATAAAAACTGTAAAGTGTGACAAATTAGTTTTTTTAACTATTACCTCAATAAATTGAACCGAACCGAACCGACGTGAGTCGAATCAAACCAAATCTAACCAAATAGAACCAAACCAAATCAAACCCAACTGAACTTGAACCGAATCAAACCAAACCGAACCTGACCTACCCGAACCTAACCTAACCTTCCTTCACCCACGCAAACCTAACCTAACCGATCCAAACCAAACTAAACTAAACCTAACCTAACCTAACCTAACCGTAACCACACTAACCTAACCTAACCGAACCAAACCTAACCAAATCGAACCGAGGAGCACCAAACAAAATCTAACTTAACCTAACCAATCTGAACCTTGCCTAACTTAACCTAACCAGCGCTTTGTTCCTCCCCAGTTCGTGGAAGGCCTCAACCATCTCGCCGCGTTCCGAATACGACGACTCGGACATCGGATCCGTGGAGACCAAGGAGAGCGGTGCCCTCCGCTTCTTCCTCCTGCTCAGCTCGATGGCGTCCATGCGCTACGAAGACATCGAGCAGGTCTACGAGCAGGACGTCGTCAACGCACCGGAACCCAATCGAAAGAACGTCAGGTACGCGCAACAGGAAGTTATGGCGCAAACGAGCTGGAGATGGTGGAACACGATGGACGAAAACCCCGAGACTGCGCCGGCAAAGTGAGGGAGAGGGGACGAGGGGTGACGTCAGAACTCCGATCTCTGATTGGAAGGATTAGTGGGTAGACTTAAAGCTATAGCTGCCTTTGTTTACACTGCACTCGTCAAACGCGTTAGAACGCAGAGCGCTGGCGGCGTCTGGCTCTTGCATTCGAATGCGTTCGACGAGGCAGTGGAGACAAAGACACCTAGCTTTACCTCTACCCACTAATCGTTCCAACCAGAGTTCAGTGTTCCGACGTTCCCCGCGATCTCGTGTCCACCTCTTTCTCAGTTTCCGCCCGCATAGTATTCTTGGACAACTCTTTTGCGGCTATGGAGTCGAAGCTATCGGCGCACGTGCGCTTGCGCATCTTGAGCGCCCATCAACGCTGTCATCGAGCATTCTTTACTTTTTCTGAGATTGCTGTCTGATATGTTAGTGCACTGACTGTGGTTAAGTGAAAACTACGGTTAAATGTGACTTAAGTGCGGTTAAGGGTGCCCGTGTGACTAGGGTATTAGTTTATTAGGTGCATACACGCGCTGGCTTCTGAATGCATGATCGATTTCGACGTGAACAAGAATGCTTCAGTGAAACTCTAGTTCAACTCAAACTGCTGAGAAATTTCTTTTGTAAACACCGCAAATTGACTAATATGAATTCCGTCATATTTTCCTACAAAATGTTGGTTCACACGAACGAGTTCAAAAGGTAGTAATGTATAATGCTCTAGTAATTCTACTCCTCGTCTATGCCAGCACCCTCGTGCTTTCGCGAGCCTGGGGAGTAAAATGTACTCGTTCAACGTGCAGTAAATAATCCTGATATTAAAATTATTATTAATCGACATAGAGTCATACTTAAGATAATGCAGAGTCGAAAAATCACCGAGGCTGTAAAAAGGCGCTCAGCGCGTTCCGAGTGAGGTTAAGAACGTTTATCAGATTAGATTGGATTGTGGCGACTTTACTTTTGGTATTCGGTAATCATCGGGCAAAATACAAGATCTAGCCAAAAAGAAAGGAAAACAAAAAAAAAGCCGAAGCACGTTTTGCCGTGGCTATCCTCCTTCTACGCAGTTTTTTTACCCACGAGGGTCCCAAACTCATAGGACATGAAGTTGAGGCCGACATTTACGGCGAGCACCCTGTTTGAACTCCACCAACAATGGCGCCGAGCATTTGTCGCCGATAGGTCCAATTGGCGCGCTCCGTGAACATTCGGCTCCGAATTTCTGTTTGATGACTGAGTCTCGAGAAACGTTCTTCTAGTCTACGTTAAGTGATTTTCACTGCCTTAACACCACCTAGACGACATGGTCCGCGCATGACGTCATTGTTAGTGGATCTCCGACGCGCCCCAAGCGGTAAGCACGCCGAAGCTCGACGAGATTACGTTGCAAAGGCGGCAGACGTAGTCCGGCATCGCCGTTTGCGAGCGTCGCGATTCGTTGTGAGACACTGCTAGACGCACTGGTGGCGACGCTGACGCGAGCTAGGCGGCGCTGTGTAGATTCACTACTGGCGTTTGGGGGGATAGGCGCAAGCTGTGTCTTCGTAGGCGGCATTGCTTGAGGAACAGACAGCAGCTTCTGACTCGTTCTTTTTATTATCAGTATTATTTCCTTTTACGCTTTTTTTTTTTAAACCGACGCACGGCATGCAGGAGGCTTTTCCTGGATGTTTTGGGAGCGGCTGGCAACAACCCGCACGTGGCCTTCGGTCTCAACCTCCTCAAGGAAGGCAAGCTCTCCGAGGACGAGGCTGAGCACTTTCTCAGCAGGCTGCCACGCAACCTCAAGGAGCACAGCCCTGCCCTTATCACTCAACTCGCGGTACGTTTGGACGCGTTCTCGCAGACGGATGTATCACACGGCGGGACTTCTCGACCCTGACACCTATCCAGTACGAGGCAAACTGTCGCTCGCTATCGTGCCTGAAACGCGTATCCGACTGGTGTGTTTACCGCATCTAAAAAGGAATTCCTTGATTTCTGCCCGAGGACCTCATAGACGTGTCATGTCGTCGCCGGACGCGATCCTGGCGGTGTCACAGGGGAAGCGGTGGATGTGTCAGACGCATTTTCCGCTGCAGGTCGATCTCCAGCTAGCCAGTCCACGGAAGTTTCGGCAGCTGAAGTTGGCACTCCGCGATGACAACGGCACTCGTGTTCGATCGTACGTTTTGCCAGGACTTCTAGCACCAACCGCTAGGATCGCGACATCCGACATCATGACGCGCCGGCTTCTGTGACGTCCTTTGTTGCCACTTCGGGACCATCATTTGGTGTATGGGCAAGATGGGACGCTAAACAGACCAGTAGAATACGCGTTTCAGGCAGCATAGTTTCGATGCGTTCTCGCAGATTGATATTGGACAGCTTGGTTCCCCGTTTCAGAGACATATTCAATATGAGGCATACAATGTTTTGCTTCGACCTCGTTAAACATGCAGCGCTCTGTGTCGCTTCATGCGCTGCTTACCGAAAACCCCAGAAGAATCGCTCACCTCATATTTTACCTTTTTTTTCTCTCTACCGCCCATGGGCGTTCATTCGGGATTATCACGGTAGATGACAAATTAGCTCGTCCTATAACACCATATTACGCCTCACATCCGGTTAAGGTATGTCATTTAGGACTATAATGTCGCAAGCCCAAAGCCTCCCCCCTCCCGCCCTTCTCCATCTCCTTTCCAGTCACACTCTGAAATATTATTCAGCACCGCTAAAAACTATGGGTGAGACCTGGATATCAAAGCCTGTTTCGTGCATTATAAAAAGCTATTTAAAAACTTCATATCTGGAGGCGGTTACGATTCAAAATTATCTATCTCCCTCCTGTTTGTGTGTAAGCGGTTGGAGTCAACCCCCCCCTCCCCTCTTCTCCTTCAGAACGCCCCTGAATTCGAATAAATTTTGAACACCTAAAGCACCTATTCACATAAGAAAGCAATTCGTTGCTTTCTCCAGTTTGCAAATGGCTTTTCTACTTTCCAGGAGATCTGCCGGTCCCAGGTAGTCAAGAGCCAGCGTCAAGTGTGGGTGAACTGCATCCTCAGTCTGAGCAGCATCGCCGGTCAGCACGGCTGCGTTCGTGGCAAGACCGAAGACGAGCCGGACAAAGGGACCTGCTCAGTTACTCTTGTCTCCCAGTTCTTTAACGTAAGTCACGTCATCAAGAAGAAGTCATGTTGATCAAAAGAAACCGAAAGATGCATTTGAATTTCGATAACGCTTTTACGGATTTAATGCCAAATGAAACCTTCTTCCCAGCCTCACCTTGCGGGCGGCGTTCGGCAAGAAGACCAAGCTTCTTCAAATTGCATATCTTAAAGCAAATTTGATCGTCGATCTGGGATACACCCACAGGTGGTCGTTGTCGTTGTCGTTGTCGTCGTCATTGTCGTTGTTGTTGTTACCGTTGTCGTTGTCGTTGTTGCTGTTGTTGTTGCTCTACACTTTCTACAAGCTTCTGCAGCAATCGTGTTTTATTTGGAGTTACTATTTTCAAGATATTGGTGTCACGGCAATTAGGAGAAAAGAAAACTGGGAGCAATCGCTTAAAAATGGTCTCGGAATACCTCCGTAGTTGATGCCCATGAACGGCAGACACCCTTTTCGACAGCAACGTCAGACGGCTAATGGACGCCGTCACTGCAAGACGTGCCAATTTAATCGTGAAGTTTCCATCGGAAGTTCGACGATTAAATTGCCACGACGTAGTTCCGTAACACGTTCCTCTGATGTCCGGTTATGGACGCGCATTAACCTTCCATCAACCCACTTTGCGTCATTACCCTGCTGCAAATTCAGACTCCAAGACCGCTACTTTCGCACATTATACGTATAGAGTCACTGACAGCATAAGATGGGCAGGGCGTGGCCATTTTTGTGCACCTCGTTATCACTACGCAGCCAATGAGCATGCTGCATTAGTCGATAAGCACGCTGAAGAACAAATGGCAAAGCAAGAGCCATGGAGATGATGAACCACACCCTGCTTCTCTTTAGCTGCCAGTGTCTACAGTCTCTAACGTCTGTGAATGCATAAGCATTTTATAGGCCTGTTTCACAGTCCCGTGTTATCCTTCGAGGCTTCGAAAACACCGCGATATAGTAGAGCAGCCAGCAATGCGACACATATATGCTTCCAAGGACAATGTGTATCCTTGCGAGCGTAACTGCAAAGACTTTCTCAGAGCGTGTCGAAAACAAAATGTTGATTTCATCGGCCGTCTTTCCAACCACCGATGTCTTTGTTCTCGTACAGTATTCGGTGACCCCGACTGACGTGGAGAACAGGCCAGAATATACGCACACGGTGTACATCAAGGCGGCCGCTAACCTGGCGACCCGAAGCGCCCTGCACTACCTGAAGCGTTTCATTGGCTTCGAGGGCCATCCGCCGATTTACAGGAGGACCAATGCCCTGTGGGCACTCAAGGCTGCCGCTCACCATCATCCAGCACTGGTAAGAGCGCCTCTTTATCGGCACTTCCTCGCCCTTGAAGTCTTCTCAACTAAAACTTTTTGTTTGTTCCCATTGCTTTTGTGACCCTGTCGCGCGAAAGTTTGTGAACATATTTTGGGCTAAAGGTACACCACTCTTCCTTAGGCAGGGTGGAGAATAAAATCTAGGATGATTTATATCGTTATAAAAATTATAATTTAAATCAGTGCGTGGTTTTATTATGATGATTTAAATCACACTTTTACCGCAAAAATAATCCAGGAAATCGTTTTTTCTTGCTGTTGTTTGCCTATCATTTATTGCTTTTCTGTGTGCATTTTTTGTGTATTAAAATCAAAAAATTATCAAGCAAGGAAGGTCTGATATCAGGCTGAATTCGAGCAAAAAGCAGTGCTCTTGCTGAGCAAATGCGGAGCATTCTGGTTTCTTCCTATACTCCGTTTCACGATAACTTGGCGAACTGTGGAGGCTATGGCCCTCGCGACCCATCTAAGGGCGCCGGAGCAAGTCACGTGATAACACTCCACTGAACGCTCGGCACAAAAAGCAGTTCTAGGCTTCTTTTTCTTTTAACGGCAATTGAACTCGCGCGATTCCATCTCCAACGAGAAGATATGAAGAATAAATGAATAAATAATCACAAATTTTTGAGTCTCAATTATATTTAAACCAATAAAGTGACAGCCTGATACGCGCGCATGCGTCGTATCGCGGCGGTTGCATCCGTATCGCTTCCCGCTCTAGCCTGTGTTAGCGCTGCGCTAGTTGGTATACATACTGTTGGCGATCGGTCAGCTGAACACGAAAACAAGAACACAGGAATGACTACATACACGATGATTGTCCAGTCTTTCCGTGCTCAGCTGACTAATGCGAATCGCACTGTGCCCTGGCATTAGCACCCGTCACAGATTCGCGGCTAAATTGAGTGTATGGTTGTTCTCATGAACTGTTCCCGAAGTGCTGGCTATTCTAGCGGGCGGAAGTGTTTCTGCAGTAGGCGTTCATCCGAATTTGGTTGGTTCGAAGCAGACGACTCTTGGCTAGCAGACGACAGCCGGTTTTCCGGGCCTTCGCGCCTCGCATTTGGCGTAGTGACACAAGCGCTCCCGTGGCGTCGTGTCACGTGCGCTCGCTCTGACGCTCTCATTGGGTCGCGGGGCCTAGCCTCCACAGTTTGCCAAGCGATCGTGAAGGTATTAGCGGCGAGATGTTTTGGTGGCGCCCTCATGGTTCCCTCTCGGTGACGTCATTACCTTGCAAAGAACAAGCTTGATGGTGTTTTTAACTCGCATCGTGGAAGCTTAAAATCATTGCGCTCTCAAGCTAGCACTGCCAACACCGTCAAAATTAAAGTTCTCGTATCCTCTTATTTCGTCGAGAGAAATCCTTTGCTGACGTCATAGTAGCATTCGGCCAATCGTGGCAAGCTGACCACAGCGACGCTTTCGATCGCGCACGTGGCCAATTCCACTTTGTCACTCACTTACGTAACGTCCTATTGGCGACTCCAGCGACCTATAGGGGGCACCACCACCAAGCAAACATGGCGGCTGGGAACAGGTCGCGCCGGTTCGGCCGGTCCGCCTGAACGGGTGGCGCATTCAATTTAACAGATGTTCTTTTGTGTAATGCCTTAATCCTGAATTCGAAAATATTGACCGGAGTTGCCCTTTACGCTGCCTGTCACTGTTGATGTTCTCACAGTGGCTCAGACCAATACCGCCTTAACGCGTGCCTCGTTTTCTAGGCGGTGTTGCTCAAACGCGCGTACCACGGCTCTTTCTGCAGACCCGCTCCATCGCACTGCCGGTGTACGAGAACAAGAGCGAGATGGCGGTCATTCAGAATCGCGGCGTTTCGCTGCATCCTCAACACCAAACCGAACCTGTACAAGCTGCGTCACATCGCCCGGTACGTCATCGACGACCCCAGCGACCAGGTGGCATCGTACGTGACCAGCACCTTCCGCGCTCTCCTCAAGTCCAAGTACCCCTGCCACCAAGAGCTGTAAGTCCGTCCTTTTAACCGAGATTCCATTTCTCTTACAGCTATAGACTGTTACGGGTGATTTCCTTATCTAAATAACGTCCGGTGACTATCGCGATGTCACGTGACAGCCCGACGTCACTCCGTGACGTCAAAATTGCGTGACGATCACCCGATCGTGACGCGTTTAGACAGCGACAGCTGTGCTGTTTATTCGACGACATGACGATGACGATCGATTGACATTCCGCCGATCGTTGCGTCATACGGTGATCTGATATTGAAACGGCGCTGCGTTGATTTAGCGTCGATACGTTGTTGATGAATACATGATTTTAAGGTTTTCCCACCAAATTTAGCGGGGAAACTGAATTGGTGCATAGGCACGATGTCAAATTCTGCGCTAAAGCGGAACTGGATTGGTGCATAGGTCGCGTGACGTCAATTCTGCGCTAAATTTAGCGGAGAAACTAAATGTTGCGTCGTGCCGTAAATTTTTCCGCTAAACATAGCTGGGAACCTTAATTTGTCTGTAGGTCCAGTGTCGTCAGGTCACGTGACATCAATTTTCCCGCCAAATTTAGCGGCGAAACTCAATTGTTGCCATAGTTTACGGGACCTCAAGTTTTCCGCTAACTTTAGCGGAGCAAACTGAACTCGTTTACGCTCACGCAGCCGCAAACCGGGGGACAAGCCCACAACAGCTATAAACACGATTTACGCAGGCTCCAAACGATTGGGTTATTCTGAGTCCGTTTCGCTGGACAGGAAAACAACATTCACCTCTTTCGCAGTTCTCTTCACGTTGAGATTCCAGCGCACATACACAAGTTTTCAAACACGTTCACCCGTGAGCCTGTGCGCAGTTTATTACGTACATTTCCAAATTGAGACCAGTTCCGTTCACATGTGGTAGACGACGGGGGAATCTGCAACAACCGACATGCCAGGGTGGCCAATGGCTGGTTAGTGCAGAGTCCTTGCCACCAGGTAGATGGTTCCGGATGCTTTGCAGATGCCATCAATGCTTCCTTGAACCAAGTTACTGTAGGTGCCCTGCACTCTGCGATGTTAGAAAGCAAGTTTCCTACGTCAAGCGAAAGGTGTTCCGTTTGCTAGGACATCCAGTCAAATGTTTCCGAAATATCTGCATCATCCAGATGTTTAACTCTGTATCTTGCAACTAGCAAGTTTGCAGTAACGTGAATAAGGCGCAAACAAATCTCTTCGCGCCTGCTGATAATCTCTTTTGCGCGAGCCTGTTTTTCGCATGTCAAAGTGGTGGTCGCCAACTTAATTGTCATCTCGGTCTTCATGGTACGTTCCCGAAGAATTTCGGGAACGTCCGACAACAAAGGTTTGTCAGACTCCAATGTTGTAATGGCCCAGGAAATAGGCGACAAAAGTAGGCAAACAGCTGCTAAGGGCTTTCCAGAATCCATCTACGACGAAGCCAGTAGGCCGCGCTGATTTGTTTACTTTCATGTCCCCCAGGACCACAATCTCTTAATCTCTTGCAGCGTTTTTGTTTTGTTTTTTTTTGAAATGAGAAGGTAACGTTATTTTATCTTGCTTTAATGGGCAGTTTGAGAGTCGTAGAGCTCCTCGGCCATATTTTGACTCCTGCTTCTGCTAAAACGTAGCAGCAACAGCGTGGGTCTGCTTGACATACTTGATCACATCCCTGGACCTGTGTTGAACCTTCTCCGTGGATTTTGCTTCATTAAATCGTTAAGGAGCTGATTCGGCTCGTGAGAGGTACATCTAAATGGTGTAAGCATGTGAAAACTTGTCAGTCACTACCTGACATGCTGCTTGCATATTACAGGCATTGTCAGTGACCGAAGCAACCACTTTTTTTACTTCCAAGCGACTGAAAGCCTTTACAGATCTCTCCGCTTATAAACGACGCAGTGCGTCGGTTTGCCTAGCTGTGTAGGAGACTGGCTGCGGCGCAGCCACAACGAAGTTTATCACGGCGTCGCATCGAATGTTGGTCCACCCATCAGTAAGCAGCGCAAGGCCTGTAGCGCTGTTCAAGGTTTCCTCCACGTTGTCTTTAACGCGCTCATACTCCGTATCAAGCACAGGTCCACAAAGGAGATATCGGGTGCCAGTGGCGTAGCCAAGGTGGTGGGGGGCTTCATGGGCCTTCAGCTCTCCCCCCCCCCCCCCCACACACACACACCCAGAAATCCAGCCGACCCGATAGTATACACGTGCATTTTGACCCCCAGCACCCCCCCTTCCTATTTTTTCTGAAAAAAAAAAAATTCTTGCCGCGCCACTGGGCTAAAGGCTGCAAACCAATGCTCATTTTCAGCCAGAAATAATGGAGAGGGTTCGATTAATACATCGCTTTAGCCGAAGAAGTATCAAATTCTGCTTGCAGCTCAGGCGTGATCTTCTCACCAAGCGAAGGAACACAAATAGTGAGAGAATGCGTTAGTTGGTACATCGTTCCTTTTGACAAAAATGCTACGAGACAAGGACATAAATAGAGGGACACAGCACAAGTGCTCCGTTCAACTGACTGTTTATTGAAACAACACAAACTATTTCTACACCCAACCCGGCTTCTCAAGCAGGAATTCAATTTCTTCCACGTGAGACGTGCTTAGGTCAAACGGGCAGGTGCGTCAATTACACGGCACGGAAGCAAGTGCTGTGAGTAAGGAATTCCCCCTCGGGCAATTTGGCTATTTATTGTGATAGATGCCCTCGTGCCCCTGAACTGGAAAAAAAAAAAAAATTGTAGGCAAGTTAAGGAACAAGATCTCGAGAGAATTGTATGAGTCATTCAACATCAGAATGCAAGGGGGTGACAGATGCATAAGTGCCCCGACTGTTCATTTAACAGACATATAATTTGAATTCCTGCTTGAGAAGTCCGATTGGGTGTATAAGAATAGTTTGTATTGTTTCATTAAACGCTCAGTTGAAAATAGCGCTTGTCCCGTGTCTCTTACTTTGTGTCCTTGTCTTGTGGCGCTTTTGTCAAAAGGAAGAAACAGTAGCTCATCCTTGAGACGACGAGGAGACTTTTATACGCTTGAGCCAACTTCCGACTGCACTTGATTTGGGTTCTGACCGGCATGCCGACGCCATGCATCTGGAGGCCAGTCGGCTAAGGCAGCCACTCATGCTCGGTGCCACAGCGCAGATAGTCTGCACTGAGCATGGTGAAATGTCATGTTCGCTGTTACACTCCAGACTTATGTTTTTCTATGTCTAAACATCTATCCCAGCGTCGTCGTTCGCCCCGCTCCCTATGTGGAGTGCAGCGAATTGCTCTCCCATATGGTTTGCGGGGAAAGTAGAAGCACCAGATTTCTTGGAGTGTTGACATAAGCAACGCGGTTTGTTCACTCAACGGAGGCCACTTATTCCTTTGTTCGTTTGTTTGTTTTTACATAAACTCAATTTCGTACGAAAGGTTCGTCAATACACGAGTAGTTTTATAATAATCTCTAACTATTGCTGCACCATAAATAACGGGGCCTATACTCAACTGCCTTCGCAACCCCAATCGTGACATCTTAGCAAAAAAAAAAAAACAGACATGGCGTGGTTATTTACGGGGAGCGTTGGTCGCTACGCGATTGGCTACCGAGTTGTGATTACACTTCAGCGGCTCTGACCGCCCAGCGATCGTGAGATGATTACAGGTTGCCACGCTCCGACTCTTCTAGGCTGGCAGTGACCCGATACGTATTTGATCCTGAATAATGAACGCAATAATTGTTCGAATAGGGATGTAAGTAATGTCGCTAATTACTCCTAATCACTCCTGGACTATCAATTAAACTAATCATTCTGACAATAAAGTCATAAATTTGCTACGAAATCAGATAACTGTATAAGGAGCTCTTTAGAAGAAAGCCACCTAGAAAACTAATGATTGGCAACTGGTGAGTGTGTGTTGTGTTGTTTTTAATCTTCTTCAAGTGTCGAAGATGAAGTTTATTTTGTTACAGCGATTCAAAAGGACCGCGTGACCTCACGCTCGAAAGTAACGTGTTATTTCCTCGTTTCTCCAAATCTGTCGTTTCGTTTATACAATACATACCCGCTTTGAATATTTGCCGCCGGTAATAATTCCTCGCTTCATTCACAGACTACTGTTGCTACATCTAGAGCCACTAAATGAGCTGCGCTTAGAGTGTCGGCACTCCGTTCACCGACATTGTTGTGGGCGCCGCCATTTTGGTTCGTGTGCAGAGCAGACGCAACTGCGGATCGTCACGATTCAAAAGTGCGACATCCGCAGCATTAGATTCGGTGTTAGGAAGCTCATGTAATAATGCTTTGCTTTGTCGCGAACTGTTTAAACATTTGTGGAGGATGGAAAAGCGTTTCCTGTGATTTCAAATAAAGCTTCAGATAACTGACAACCATCCTTTTAAGACACAATATGGGCAAGTGTCGTTACTCCCGAAGCGTAGCTTATTTAGTGGCACTATCTACATCGACATACCCTGTGTACATCTTTTTATGATCGACATTGCGTTTTCTCGTGCAGCAAATGACAGGCGCGGGCTGGGTTATGAACAAGGTCGGGAACTTGTACACGTTATTCTAAAGAAGTGACTGAATACAGCTACTTGTTACTTCATCAAGAAGTAACAAATATACGTTACTCGTTCTTTATGTTAAAAAGTAACTATGTCGTTAGTTCGCTACCGAAAAAAGTAACTAGGTGTAAGCAACGCTTTCCCCGTAACGCGTTACGTACAAGTCTGGTCGCAGCTATGAAGCACCATACATTTTATATTCGAGCAAAAGTTAAAGAAAGAAAGAAAAGTTGATTAAATTTTAGCTGGTCGGTTAATTGGTTTAATATTTAAGTGGTCGCCCATGTTTCGCTGCAGTGCCCAGCACCTCCGCTACGTCGTGCCTATCTGGGACAACATCCAGAGGTTCTCCAAGCCACTCGACTATACCCAGTCCCAGCTGGCAGTGTCATCGGGCTACGACCGTGAGCTCTCAACTTTTTAAAGCATGATTTTTTTATATTTTTTACTGATATCCTTTAAATTTCAAATTTTTGTCTTTCTGTCCGTCCGTCGGGACGTTCGGCCATGCATTTCTCGCTAAATTTAGCGGAGAAATTGACGTCACGTGACATAAACACCAATTCAGTTTCTCCGCCACATTTAGCGGGAAAGCTTGACGCTGAGTAACCTGACATCACGACACCTAAACAATAATTATTTCCCGCTAAATATAGCGGGAAATTTGACGACGCATGACCTGACTACGTTACCTATACACCAATTCAGTTTCCCCGCAAAGTTTGGCGGGACAAATGGCAACACGTGACTGAGTTATACACCAATTCAATTTCCCCGCTAAATATGGTGGGGAAATTGATGTCACGAGACCTATGCGCGGTCTCAGTTTCTCCGCGAAATGAATAAATATTATAGATTCATCACTCCCCGAAACGACTGTTTAATGTATTCTAAACAAATTTAAGCGATCGCTCCTTAAATACTGCTTGTCATGCATTATATAACTTTGGAGATAGCAAGTGTATCCCTCGACCTCCGCTTGCTGTATTTTATCTTTTTTATATTTTTAATGAATCCTCCTTTTTTTTAATAATTGTGTTGCGTGTATATATGTTCAAGGAGCCGGAAACTGTCCGGCCCCAATGAACGTCTGATGCATCCGCTATATAGATGAGAAATTTGACAACACGCCGGTACGACGCTCGT
This sequence comes from Ixodes ricinus, assembly GCA_037355805.1. Lineage (NCBI taxonomy): Eukaryota > Metazoa > Arthropoda > Arachnida > Ixodida > Ixodidae > Ixodes > Ixodes ricinus. The sequence goes on along the minus strand of JAZHYW010044688.1, from coordinate 67,361 downwards.
CCAGATCGAAACGGGCAGGGGAGGGGATTAAATCTAGAATCCCTTGGTTCTGCAGCAAAAACTTTCGCTCCGAGATACGACGCGCTAAAACCCACTGTCACCAGTTCCCCTCCTCCTTTTTTGGAACAATCCAAAGTACACACGAAGGATGCACCATGCGCTAAAAGCATTCAATTGGTAACGTCGACAAAGAAACTGGTATCAGGCAATTAAAAAATGAAAATGCAACAATTTTTTTATTTATTTAAAAATTTGGAAGCGTTGAAAAAACAAAATATATATAAAGGAGAGCCCGTATCTTCTTGAGTTATACAAAATGAATTCTAGACGTGTATTAAATAGAAGAGTTTATTTGCTATTATAATGCGGGAGAAAACATTTTGGAAGGGAATAATGGTATTCACGCACCCAAGAGCACAAACGGTGTTGAATGGAGGTGATTATTCGCACAACAGAAAAAAATTCATTTCAAAAGACGAAAAAAAAAAAAATTAGCTTGTTCGGGAGATATCAAAATAAAAATTCCGAGGACACCTAAGCTACTTCTTGCGAGTTGCGAATGCGAAAGCATGAATGTCGTTCTTCCGCTCCCTAAGGTCGTCTGCGGCGTAGTGGCGTGGACTGCCACCTTTCGCTACTGCCGAGGTAGCGGCCGACGGCCGAGCGCGCGATCTCGTGAAGTGGCCGCGCCGCGCTGGAGCTCGGCCGTGCAGCCTCTACCAGGAGTCGTGCCCGGAGGCGAAGGCTGCTGATGGATCTGCGGCCGACCGCTCGCTTCATTACGCGGCCGGCCGGGACCCGTGCGCCTCCATAGAGGGGCTTCAGCGGGGTGGCGTTCCTTTGAACTACGCCGCGCGAGACCAATGGCGAGCGCACCGATTCCTTGAAAGCGCGACGCGCGCCAGCACAAGCAGCATGCCTGTCCGTCGGCGAGTTGCCGGCGTGCCAGACGACAGTGCGTCGCTCCGTCGGGCGCGCTCAGTAGCGTGCTCCGGAAGTCAACCAGTCCGCAGCTCCTTCTGACTAGACGGCAAAACGCGACGGCCGCTGCACGTTACTCCGAGCTTTCGGAGTCAGGTCTCAGTGCACCGTCTCCGGAGACGTTGCGCGACGGAGTGAAACGGAGCGAGGCATGACGTTTGATTTCTCGGCTGGCTCCACGATACCGGTGAAAAGAGGAAAAGCAAACAAAATGGCGGGATAGGCCGCGTTCGGCTCTGCTCGCGCTGTGTGTGGCTTGCTCGCATTTGTCAATGCAAAGTGCCCAAGGTCAGACGAATAACGCGTTCGAATTTCCTTTTCGGGTAAGGCTCTTTCGGAAAATGCATTGGACCGTATTTTGCTGGGCTTGAATATGCTAATAAACAATAAACGTTCATTTGACGCCGTGCCTATGGCTTTGCTCGGTATAGACCGGTGAATATCGACGATAGTCTCTGTCCGCGCTGAACAGAGTAAGGCAGGGTATGAACGCATGAATTTGGTGGCCGGTTGGACACTCGCAGGGCATGATCCCGATTAAGGTTCTGTCTGCGTAGCGAAACCGGGTGCATGTGACTGACGCTCGCTTCGGCCGACAAAGCCTGATCGCCGAGCGCGGCCGAACTGCCCGGAATACATTCATAGGAAGTTCGTTACGAAGGGCAGAAGAGACGTACGGCCGTATAAAAGTATCGCAGCCGGCGGCGTAGGTTCGCCGAGCTCCATATTTACGTGTGCTGACGACGTTTTGTCGGTTTTTATAACAGTAGCTGCCTTTGCACTGCCAAGCGAAGGGCTCGATCGCGTTGGATCGCTTCGAACAGCAGCGCTGATGTGTACAGTCCTCGCTTCGACCTTGTCAAGACTTCTTGAATACCGGCGTCAAATAAAAGCGATCGTGCTCGCCATCGTCATGCTTCCAGTTTATTCGGAAACCGTCTGGCACGGGGAGGAAGCGGAAATTGCGTAAAAGCAGGTTTGGAGCCGCGGTTTTTTTTTTGCCGTTCAGTAGGCGCTCCGATGACTCCGACTCGAGTGACTCCGTTCGGAGCTGAGGAGCCGCTACTGAACGCGCCCATTGGGACAGGGGAGTTTAGGTGCCGTTTGGCACGGCTTCAAAAGCTGATGACGTCAGTTCGCTCCATGGGGACAGTTAATGCTTTCGCAATAAAAAGTCGACAAAGCACACAGAATCGAGTAGACTCATTCCTGAGTCACCGCTTTTTGTGTTTCCTCCCTTAGTCACTTATTTTAAAAACTCCTAAACTCGAAAAAAGAGAAAAAGTTTATCTCGCGACAACCATTGCGAATGCTGCTCGTGAGTCTTGTGGCATGTCCGTATGGGCTATCGTGGTACAAATAGGTTTTCATATTTTCGGCAAAACAATGATAAACACCGAAAATTCACTCCCGTGTCAGTTTCGTCGAAATTGTTGAAAACCGAAAAATTCCAAAAATAAAACTGGTTTTTACTAAAAAAAAAAGAAGAAAGAGGATGACTAAGTTTTACGGGGTTGAAAACTTTACCTACAGCTTTTTGCTGTCTTGAGCCGGAACACAACTCACACTTAACTGCCAACCCAACAACGCTGCTTTTTTTTTTTGGGGGGGGGGGGGGATTACATGTATTATTTGCTTTCTTCTGTTAGTGGTACGGGGACAATTTCTAAGTATCCGAGTAAGGCGCACGTTCCCCATAGGTTAGGGTATATTAGGCCTTTATCCTGATTCAAATATCAATACAAAAAGGAACCCTTCCAAAAAAAATAAAAATAAAACACCTTGAATTTGAAAAGCGCAGGACGTGGCTTGTTATGTTCACAATTCTTGCTTCGGGATTAATTCCTGCTCGTTATTATTGCCGCATTCCTCAATTTATCTTATTTTTATGCCTTTATTTATTTTTATTTGTTCATTCCGATATCTACATTGCCCAGAGGGCATTATTGGGGGGGGCAGCATGGGGTGAATGCAAATTTTACAAAATGTAATAACAATATAAGATTCAAAAGATAAGAGTCAAACGTTCGCGACGGTACATCTAACACGAGTCTCATAGAACTGAAAAGTCTGATGGGCTGGTGGTTACGGTGTGCAGATAATTGAATGACCTAATTCCTGTCCCCTCGCAGCCGAGTATGACTACGGTGGAGCGACCATCTTCTCGATGATTCGGGCCGACGACAGCTACCTGCCCAGAAGCTTGTACTTCAAGGCCAAGGACTATCACGCTGGCTACTCATACGACACGGTCGCCATGTCCTTCGAGGGCTGGGGCCTGAACCAACTGCTCGATGGCGTTGCGGGCCCACGGCCGGGCTCCACCAGGAACCTGTGGAACTTCGACGGGCGACGTCGGTTCACGAGGGAGGCGTCGGCCAAGGACCGCAAGGAGATCGAGGACGCGGTGAGGGACACCCGAAAGCTGCACGTTTCACTACAGTGGTGCGGTAGCGCGTCCGAGTCACGAGGCCCTATGCTCACGACCGAACTGTTGCGAATCTCTTACAGCGAGAGAACACACTGCCACGTTTGCGCCATCTACAAGGAGGCCCTGGAACTGCATTGCACTACAACGAAGGTTTTTTGCGGTATTTTCGAAATCAAGTGTGCGTAAAATCCACAAAAAATAATCGTTTACGACGTTGTCAGAAACGTTTGCAGCAAAAAAAAAAAGTTGATGTTTGAAAAAGGAAAAAAGAGATATACGAAGTAGCTTCCACGGCCACTTGGTAGAGGGCGCCAGTGTGTTCGCTTTCGTGGCAAGAAATTTAAAGAGGTTTTACGGCAGGTAGTCGAAAGCAGATGCCAAGCTCATCCTGGTGCTTCTACATGTAGTAATCGTCAGCTTAAGAACCGCAGGGAAAGCGTCTTATCATCGCTCCTCTGCGGCCAATGAGATTGTGACATTGGCCGGTAAATACGCCGAAGGACGAATCACGAAGCCTCGAGTGTTGTAATAATGGTCAGCAGCGTGAGATGCATAACATCAATAAATAAATAAGAGTTCATCCGGGGGTCGTTCGACTATTGCCGTTTTCTTGCCCCGCAGCTCCCCATTCAAGACTGGCCCTTCGATCCTGTCTACGCACGGATTGGTCTCAGCATGTACGGCAACGAGATCGACACCTGGGAGTTCGACGAGAGCATGCTCGGAAAGATTAAGGAATCGGGTAAGACCGTCAGACAGACCAGACAGAACGATCCGGAAACAATCAAAATGCGATGAACGCCGTCACTTCTTTATTTATATTGTCTACAGTCGGTGACAAGTAAAGAATTCAGATGTATGAACCGCCTCCAGCGCGAACTTTTAGTCTTTGATGATACTTTGTCGCACGCGCAGTCACAGCCCCGTGAAAGGTGTAGGTACTAACGATAGCTTCCTCTATACTCACAGAGCCTGGCAGTTCGACGAGGGTGCCATAGAGCGCTCCGGTCGCAGATTTGGAGCACTGTTTATCTGGAACTTATGACAGGCGATCAACTCCGTTTTGCGAAAATTTGAGACTTACCTGAGCTAAGTCTTCTACGGGGAAGGGCACTGGTTTGGTGGAGGCGCCACCCAGCTCTCTTGCCGCCATGCGTGAGCGCACGTTTGCACCGAGACAGCGAGGAACGCGAGGAGCACGAGCGGACATTCCATCGCTCGGGAGAAGTGTGTTACGGCGTCTCGCCGCAGCGGGGGCGCCCGTCACGTGGCTCTCCTCTCATCCGTTTTCTGCAGCTCTACCTTTTTCAATTTCGGCGGCCGCTTCTCGTGGCGATCTGCCAGAGCTTTGTCAGTATAGAAGAGGCCGCGGTATAACCGAGCTTGTGGTGGAGGTGGAGCATATAGGGAGTATTTACTGGCGGCCATAGTTGTGTGCGCGACTGCTGAGCGCGTGCTAACGGCGAGCTTCCGCGGTTCTTTAGGAACGTGCATTCCACACCACCAAGATTGTCGGTCTAAGCAGCCTATTACTCTGAGATCGTTCTGAGCATGCGCCTCTAAACAGCGTCCTCAAATATGGCGCTCAGTAAATACTGTATTCTCAGCCCCTCACCGAATGTAGGAGCTTTGCAAACACGTGGGCCCGACTGGTGCCGCATGCGTGAAAGCATGTGCAACATGCGCGTGAAGGCAGCTTTATGGCAGGCTACCACTCGCACGTGCTTGCTGCACGACGAACAAGAACATGTGCGCGCGGCCAGATATGCCTTGATTTGCAGTTGTCTATAGACGATATAGCATAGCGTCCCGACTGGCGCCCCATCCGCGCAAGCGCGTGCGGCTTGCGCGTGAACCTGCAATCCTGAAATCGTCTATAGACGATTGCAGACGAGACCACAGGCCACCACCATGACTACTCGTGCAAAAAAGCCCGTAGAATTTCAAGTTTGCCAAAGCTATGGTCACGCCAAAGCTGCACGTGCTTGCACTCATGCGGCACCAGCCGGGGCGCCATGCTTTCACTTGTCTATAGTTTTTTCAAATGTCTTGTGAGCAATACCGCGTGCAAGTTCGGCTGGTCCTCGCGTACATCGTGCGCTTGTTTACACGCCAAAAGCGACCACGTGCTTTGACCCCCCCCCCCCCCCCAACACACACACACCCCCCAAGCCGGCCTCAGCCATTTACGGCGCATAATTGGCTGCCTTGTGATCACGCATTTTCTGCGCGTTCCATGTGTCGCCCTTCGATTGGCGTGTCTCTCCTCGCGTTCCGATGTGACAAAAGATGTGTTTTGGAGCACTTCGCTCGCCGAATAACACCTTCCCAGCACCTACTAAACTGATATAGAAGATGCCGAGCAACTGAGCTACGGAATTATGCGTGGTACCTGATATCCACAGAAGGGAGCTACGGCGCATGCTTAGAATGCATTCCACAGCCCAGTATAAGCAAAAGTGGCAGGGAGCAGAAGGCGAATGTTATCTAGAATGATCTACAAATAGGTCATAGATTTCCCGATATTTAATGACAAAGAAAATCAACAAATGTTTCTAGGTGTTTTTTTTTAACTATCGGTATCTTTCGGTTATTTGTTTACGGCGGGCGCTTAAAACAGTGATTATTGGCGTAAACCTCTCGTGAAAAACTAAGAGCTTATGCGTAAGGGTTTCGACAAAAACAGTCCAAGATGGAGCGAACATATTGGTGTTTCTAGGTTTTAATCAATACTGTATTTTTAACGTCAACGGGTGTTTATCGATGTCTTTCGGTTAAAACCGGAGAGTGTTCGGCCTATCAATAAGGCTTATTATTTGTTCTCTCTTAAAACAGACAAAGCAGGCGATAGTCCCTGGGACATCCTAACAAAGCAAGTACGCAGGAAGAGTTTCTTCCTCAACAACGACTTCGTCCTTTTGGTGCCCACCGACATCGGAGTTCCCGTGTTCATGGACTTCAAGTCGGTCGACTTCGCCTTCATCGACCGACAGAAGTTCGACTTCGCCCGCACCGCAGACGACAAGATCTCATTGGATGTCAAGAGACGCTATGTGTAAGTCCATACCTCAAACTCGTGACTTGTAGCCTACCAGCTCCCAATAAGTATTAAAGACATGTATCAAATGAATGTCTACACTCCGTCAGCCGATTTTATGTGGAGCGCTAGCAAGGAGGCAAACCCGAGAGCTTTGCTCTGCAAGGTGTTTTTGCTCTTTTGCATGAGCAACGGTGCAAGAAAAGTACGTCCTGAATCCGAAACCTCGGATATATACAATATTGAAAGAAAACATGTTTCTCTGCGATTAAACACTCTCATCCATTCTAACGAATCCGCCTGGACGGAATTGTGGAGGTCTACGTCCTTTACTAGGTATCCGCTGCCATTTGCAAGGTTGCCAAACCATCCACAATTTTTATTTATCTTCTTCTACCCTTTCTTGTGTTCCTGCAGCCCAGAGAACTTGAAGTTGAGTCAGAGTTGCTGGGATTTCGTTTTTGGGCGGGCGCAATTTTAGATAGGTTACTTATTAGTTATAAATTAATGTCGAGACTAAGGAATCAGGTACACTTTCTCAACTAGTGATATAAACTAAGAAAATCTTAGCACAGGCACGGACAAATCGGTTATGCTGTTTTTTTAGTTAGTATTAGTTTAATCCTTTTGTTCACCGCAATATTGTTTAATTCATTCGAATTATAACGCCTAATGTTAGTCTCAAACAGGGCCTAGGGAAGATAGCGATCTCCGACATATAAATGTAATACACAAAAATTAAAAAAAAAACTAACTCAACGTTTGTATACTTTTTTTCAGAACAGGTAAGCAGCCGACGATCCATTTGTGGACGAATCGGCGCATAATGGGATAAATGAATAAGGATAAACAAGGTTTCAGCCAAGAACTTCAGCCCTCAATGTGATACTAAGCGTGATATGTGAATGTCATGTCCAGTGTTATAATAATAATCTTTATTCAGCCTCAAAAGGCTGCGACACCACAGAAAGCTCATTGGCCCATACCTGAGGCCTGCAGTGCCGCATTACTACAAACAAAACAAAACAAAACAAAAGAAGATTTTCACATGCAACATACACATACACACACGTACACAACACCCAAACACACACATGTACGCTCGCACACACACAAACACACACACGGGGGTAGGGGAGGAGAAAGGGAGGGTGAATCATTGTTGTAGGAGGTGGCCCGATGCCTCCTTGCTGTAGGCATTAAGGTCTTGCCGCTCGAGGGTCGGACACTCCGTCAGCTCCCTTGGCAGAGAACGCCAGAGTGCCACAGCCCTTAGCAGAAAGGAGTTCCGATGCCGCTCTGTCCGGCCGAACAGCCGCTGCAGACCACCAGACCTAGTCCGGCGCAGATGCTGCAGATGCATTCTTAGGCCACGACACACCAGATTTTGTGTCGTCTTGTCTGTTGTTGTATCTGCCCGTGCCTCGGGGTTTAGACTCTAAGGTTTTCCTCCTCGTTGTTACACAGCTGCCTCCGTAAATCGCAGTAATTGACCGTTTCCGTGCTCCCTGAAAAGCAGACGACGGGCATTATTTAGAGTAGACAGAAGAAAGACTCAATTTTATTACGAGAGGTGCTACTTCCACGTTTAGGAAGACTGCCATAGCATATGCGAGCGCGACCTGCTTCAACGTAAACCGCAAGAAATACGAAGTTCCAAATTAGGCTCCTCATTAGATCCGGTGACAGACCAAACCAGGAGGCACCCTTCCTCTGACATCGATCTTCAATCCAAGGGTCTCGATCAGTTTTATTCAAGACGACTTCTGGTTTCTTTTTTTGCAGATTTGAAAACCGGGGCTTTAGTGTGGTCGGTGTCGCCCTCACCTTCAACGAGACGGCGGTGGGAAGTGGCTGCGACTCCCGCACTGTCCTGTCCCTGCCACTGGAACTCAAAGTCACGCTCGACACCGTTAACCGCAAGCTCCACCTGCAACGACCTCTTGCTCTCCCCTGGAACATACTGAACCACCACAACCGGCCGTCCACCTTTGCCATGCCGTTCGACCTGACCAGAGACATCGGTAACGCGGTCATCCAGCTCGCCGACCCTCAGACTCCACTCTACAACAAGTATGAACTTACTGAGGTAAGAGAGGATTCGGTGGCCAAAAGTAATGCTGCTCGTAATGCAGCGCGTAACCTAGGGATGTGACACTGTTTACACGGAAACTATCGCGAACTATCTAAATAACATTTGCGGACGAGACAAAAAAGAGCACACTCGAGCTGTTACCTTTCTCGCAAGGTAACACAGTTCTTTGGGCTGAATTTTGGTTTTAGTCTGTGAATTGTGTGGGGACTCCTGTGGTATCCCTTCCCCGATGGCTGTGATAACTGCAGCAGGTCGGAACTCTCGGCCTCCTTCGCCGTGAGCTCCGACCTGTTCGTGAAGCGGAGAATTCACTGTGTTGGAGGATCCTCCCTCACTCTCTCAAGGGGGACCTGTTTCCGTTCCCCCGCTCGGATGCGGATCACTGATGACAGGCGAGGAGGTTTCGCCTCTTGTTTTCCCCGTTTTCGGGAGAGGGACTCGTCCGGTGACCGCGAAACAGATAGGACGATGTATCGGCGACTTCTCCGATGCTTCGCCGATCTTGGCTCTCCGGAACACCGGCGTGGCGGGCATTTTGGATGGGGACATAGTAGTTCATTAAGGGAGTTATTAATAAATGCTCTTGGACTCTGTCCTTACTCTGGTACGTGTGTCTTCTCGTTTTTAGAGAAGCGATCAGTTGTGCGGCTGACGTTCGGGACCGCCTGTAGCGGTGTTCTCGGAGAGAAAGCTGCGGGGTGAGGGAGTAGGCTTGGCGTCTTCCGATTAGAGACCGCCGCAGAACCCTTCGGTTACCATTACCCCTGACCATCCCACATATTCTGGCGCCCCACGTTGGGCGCCGTTTGTGTGGGATTCGCTATTAGCTACCGACAGAGGTACCGATAGAGTAACCAAAGGGTTATCTGAACAGCTGCGGCGATCTCTAAGGAGATGTCAAACCTAGACGCGGTCCCCACATCTCCGCGGCAATGTAGACGAGGTTTAGGGCCACATTACCGCGGGTCGGTTCGATGAATTACCTCCGTCGGTGCCAATGATCAACTACCTTGTCTCACTCTCACGAATATAGCGGAAGAGAAGACACACGTACCAGAGTAAGGACAGAGTTCAAGAGCATTTATTAAAACTCTCGTAATGAACTACTATGTCCCCATCCAAAATGCCCCCGCGCCGGCAAGGTAAGAAAACGTCCTTACCTGCCAGACGCGGTGTTCCGGAGAGCCAAGATCGGGGAAGCATCGGAGAAGTCGCCGATACATGTCCTATATCTCTTTCGCGGTCACCGGACGAGTCCCTTTCCCGAAAGCGGGAAAACAAGAGGCGAAACCTCCTCGCCTGTCAGCAGTGATCCGCATCCGAGCCAGGGAACGGAAAGAGGTCTCCCCGTGAGAGAGTAAGAGGAGGATCCTCCAAGACAGGGGACCCTCCGCTTCACGAACAGGTCGGAGCTCACGGCGAAGGAGACCGAGCGTTCCGACTTGCTGCCGTTATCACAGCCATCGGTGAAGGGTGACCACAGGAATCCCCACAATTTACAGCCTTAAAAAGACCGAAGACGCCAAAATATTGAACAAAACTTGACTTTGTTTGGCCAAAGTCTGGGTAGTTTGGTCCTAATTTGCCAAACAAGTGCCAAAGTGGCGCTTCTCTGGTGGTCGTTTGGCTGTCATCTGACATCTTCGAGTCTAAATCACCAGCCAAGTGCCGGAGTTGGGCTTCACTTGTGGTTGTTCGGTTCTCATGTGACAACTTTGGACCTAAATTTCCAAACAAATCTCAGATTTAGGCTTTACTGATTCTTGGGTTCATACGTTGTATCTCTGGGTCGAGTCTCGCACTTTGGCAATTATGTGGCAAGCCAGAGAAAAGCCATAGAAACTTCAAAGGAAAGTACACTGGCACTAAAAGACGCCATGTAGTAAAACCATATTAGGTTCAAATTAGGACCCTATATGAGCGGCAAGCTTGTGCAAAGTTAAGCGTTTCTCTCGCGAGCCACCTGGGGCACTAATTCTTCATCTCACTATTGGGGGCTATCAGGTACCAGGTAAATTTCAATCAGCTCGCCTACACAAGCCACCTTTGCGTCACACTCTATTCTTCTTAAAAAGTTTGACATATATTGCAAAACAAAATCGCGAGCAGAGGCATTTCAGGAAAGAGTTGTCCATGCCTTGTGAAATTCGATTACTTCAGAGAGAAAAACGAATGTGCTTCATTTTCATGTAGCTTTGTTACACCTCCCTTTCAGACCTGCGTAACCTAGCCGTAGTGATATTATGGCGATTGCTTCCGAAAAAACACACACACCACACGTTCGGAATCGTGCAGTTTTGGCACTTGTAGGTCCGTCATCAATATCGCCAAAGGCTTGAGAAAATAATAAAAAAGTGAAAGCCGTTTGCAACTCCCTGTAACTGCCGAGTTAGAGCGCAGTTCTTGAGGAGGAGGAGGAAGGGTACTGGGGTGGTCAGTGACCTCGGGAGGGGGTATCACGTGACCTCGGGAGGCAACGTGACCTGGATGACGCATCAGTGACGTCACCGATGACGTCATCAGTGACGACGACGACGATGATGTGGATGCCGATGACGTCATCAGTGACGTCACTGATGACGCCCTCGATGATGCCGATGACGTCATCAGTGACGTCACGCGTCCCATAATGCATCGCGCGGTTGCACCGGCGCGAACGCCGACGCCGACGCCGTCAAGCCGGAAACGGACGCCTAAGATCTGCGCTCTAAAAATACCAAGAACCTGCCGCAGTTTCTTTTTTCAGGACTTGATCCCGGTTCGCTGATTGCGAAGGGATCACTCTACCCCAGATCCACGCCAGCGGGTTCATTGCGCCGCCTAATAAACCGCATGTGTTGAGGCTAGCTGCGCATTTCAGTTGCCCGCAGCTCCCGCTAGATGGTCGCAGTTGTAGTGACGTCGCATAACGTCACCTAAGTGTCCTCGCTACCAAATAAGGTAGCGAGGGCCCTTAGGATTGCGAAGGGATCACCCTACCAAAAATACCAAATAATACGAGTAACAAAATATGTTACTCGTTGCTTGCAAATAAAAGGAACGCGCTACCGACCTACGTTACCTTAAAATAAAAGGAACGCATGACCGTTATCGATCCAATGTAACGCGCGTTACTTTCGCGTCACTTTTAATTTATGCATTAAAATGTTTAATGGTTTTGACGTTGCAGGTATGCGTAAGCGCCATATTTTGAGAAACGTTATGTCCATTAAGAAACTTAACATAATTACCTTAATTTTTTACGGTTCCACCGGCATACTCAGGAGGCTAAAAAAGAAGGGGGAAAAACTAGAAAATGCAAAATGTCACATGACTCGGTAAGTCTTGGGAAGAAGGCGTAACGAGTAACGTAACTACGTGATTCGTTACTCCAAATAAGTAACGTCAGTACGTTATCCTTTGCTAGTCCTGGAAAAAGTAACGCGTCCGGTAGTACGTTACCGGTGACGCCATTACTTGGAACGTGTTACCGCCAAAACTGATACAACTCCATCCGTGAAAAGGCTTTTGTGTGTATAAAATCAATGAGTGTGTCACTCACCGAGCAGACATTGGCGATGGTTCCTCCGGTTAAGGTGCAAGACAAGTACGTGCACGATACATAAGGATACAATAAGGTGCGAAGAAGTGTGGCAGCGCTGTGACCGTACTATAAACTTACACAGGACTGCTCTTTTTCTGTTTTTAAACGTATCACAGATCGATCGTGGGTTCCGCACCGACTCTCTTCCCATCGGCCTGAACGTGGAAGGCAGCGTGCTGTCCAAGGGGCTGAGCGAGGGCCTGCACAAGATTCTGGTACGAGATGGACTGGCGCCAGAAGTTCTACTACATCGTCATGAACCCCCACTGGCACCCGCGTGAACTCAGGCTGACCTCGTTGAAGCCGAAAAGAACGTCCCCACGACGGTGAGCTCTTTCGAGCCGATGCTCATTTCGCGTTCCTGAATCCCCAGTCACGCTGCTAATGCCTCATACAAATGACAGTCTGAAAACACTGCCTGAGACATGCGGGTTGTTTTTTTCCTGGTGTGACGGTCGTACAAAAATTGTGTGCAGATATGTTCTGTGCGTGCACACGTAAGATGTACACAGGCTTCGATGATGCTTGAGGCCTGACCGCGGATAAATCTGGTATCGCGTCTGTAGCTAACACCGCGCATTTTGAATGATGTGTGGGCAGTGGGACAGCGGTTTTGAAGCTCCTGCTCCACTCGCAGCTAAAGTGCAACAAAGTATAGCGTCTCAACGGTTTCTTGGGCGGAAATATGCAGATCGAACTCGACCTCAGTCACAAGTTCCTAAAGCCCGAAGACGCGAGAGAAAGCAAGTTCCCGGTCCACGACGCCATCGACGGTGACCCGGAGTCTCCCTCGACCCACGTCCTCAACGCCGAACTCAACTTCAGGGGAGGAAAAAAGACCGCAAGATCGCCACCGAGCTGAGATATTCCTACACTAGCGACACCTTCAAGCACAAGGTGCAGTTCTTCTACGACAAAGCAATGTCCCAGCAGAAAAAAGAACACATCAAGGTACGTTAAAGTTCATTTGGCCACCAAAACATCGGCACGAGGCAGCGAATTCCCGCTTTCGATCGCTCACTCTCCTCCGAACCTTTAACCCGGCCCAAATACCTCGCCATGGTATGCTGCAGGTTAAGAAGAGCGGGGCAAGCCACTCCACAAAGCTCTTCTCTCGTGATGATTGGTGGCTTTCCCTCCAGAGACCGCTTGCTAAAGTGCAAAGGGTGGAGGGCATTGTAGAAGGAGCTTGTGCTGCTTTTCTTCCACCTGCAACAGACTATAGGAAAACGCATTTCACTCCACTCACTTCCATTGAACAGTGCACCTAGAGCACCAAATCCTCTCCTATAGCTGTGTGGACGCCCCGAGTCCAAGTACGCACGCGCGTCGCGCTGTTCCGTCGAGGTCGAGCTCAGCCTAGACAGCTAACTCCATAGAGTTATTATAATGTACGCTAGAGGTTCAACTGGCGCTAGTGTCTATGCGACTTCCGGGAGGCAAATTGAAGCAGACAGCAACCAGTCTACTTTTGGGGTGCTCCTGTGCATTCCTATGGGAAAACGCGCGTGAAATTTGTCTCTTCGCCGGAAAAAAACACGAATAACTTTTGTTATTTCGGTTGTACCGGATAGTATGTACCTTAATTGATATTGTGAAAGTGTAATTGATTTAGTTACAGCATTTTCCTTTACCACTGAACGATATTGAACTTCGCTATATTTCAGGCCCAAACCTCTGTTCCATGGCAGGTATGTAAAAATGAGCGACGATTCTAAGCGAAATAACAATCGAAAGGAATCTAGAGTGCGTTCAAGGTTCGCTAGCGTTCCGGTGGCGCTTATATATTGCTAATATGCCCGTTCTGTCACTATATGAAAATGACTCCGTCGTGCATTTTTACGATCTGTTAAAAAATAAAGTATGTGGGCTACGAAAGGTGTGTCTTTTAATTATTTTCTATGTCGGGCAGTTTTAATCGGGCAGCTGTTCTCTGGTCTCTCCCTATTTGCAAAGATTTGGAGCGTGCGGGTGATGATTTGAACCCAGAACAAGCATCTTCGCACATATTCATGAGCAGAAAGAATAAAGCAGTACTTACAATTTATTTTGATCGTCTGCATGCCCAAGGAGTTACTTATCCAGTGTTGCTCCGCAGTTCTTGTCGTCTCTCTTGGTTTTCCACATGTTTTTCGTTCGTCTGGCACGTATATCCCCCATGCTGGAAAGCGCCGACGCCGTGTTCGCGCTAACAGTGTCCGACAGTGCACATAAATACACGTACGAAGCGGTTTTAGCACCGTTTTTCATGCCACGAATTTCAAATAAAAACGCTGTAACTGACCAATTATTTCGTCTGCGTGACTGGGAAATGTTTCAAGCTACCTAATACGTACGAATTATTCGTGATATTTGCTCTTATAATCGAGCGCAGAGAGAAAATGCACTCGCTTTTCCCCATAGAAATGCATTACCGGAAGTCAATTTCGGACTGGTTGCTGTCTGCTTCAATTTGCAGCAGCACACTAGCGCCAGTTGAACCTCTAGCGTACATTATATGAACGCATGGCTAACTCGACTAGAGCTCTGGCAGGCCACGACGACAGATGGCGCTCAGGCGCCCCTCCCAGTTCAAAGGGGACAACCCTGAAAACGGCGGCATATCCAGCCGTTCGAACTACGGAAATCCTGCTTACGCCGAAGCTATTGTATTTTAACGGACTGTTCCCACTAGTAAAATATTTGCCCATCTTCTACCTGGTTCACCCATGCAGCTAAATTCTTTAACCTCCACCATTGGTTGTATCCCCTTCTCTTTCCCTACTCTGGTACTCTCTTCCTTCTCTCCCTCGTTAGCCTCGGAATTTAGGAGAGGAGGAAACGAGGCAGATTATCCGCCTTGCCGAGAACAGGCTCTCCAAAGAGCGACTACTTTAACACACACCTACAATCGCCTTCTTTTTCTTGTTTCTTTTTTAAAGAACTTAGTTCGTTATTAAAACTACTAATGTGAGAAAAACAAATTATTCTGCACACTAAACTAACATTTTAAATGTTGAGCTTGCCTCGTGTTCGCGCTAACTGTGTCGACAGTGTACGTCGGCGTTAGGAGAAATTCGTTGCTTCAAAGGTTCGGCTTTCGCAGATCTGCTTGGATAGCACCCTGAAGTTCCCGGCACCCGAATGGTCGAGGCTCAAAAATCTCGCCACGTTCCACGAAGGCAAAGAGATTGACTCCAGTCTGAACATACGCTACGGTACAAGCTGCGAAGGCCAGTCCAGCGTAAGTCTTACAGACCCTCGTGACGTCACCCAAACTCCGAAACTTCAAATTATTTTTTCTGCAAATACCACTCCGGGTGTCTGTTTTATGCTTTTTGCATGATTATAAGTTTGATGACGTGAAGCATGCTTTATCTGCCGCCAGTACTTCTAGGATTGGGTAAGATTACGGTGGTTTACAACTTCGTACAAGCTAATTCAGAAAGGTTTCTTTTTTTATATATAAGTCAGTTTACTCGCATTGTAAAGAGTCAAACCTGCCGACCTAATGGCGGTATTACATGGCTTCTCAACAACTAGGAAAACGGGGGTACTCACACGAAGAAATTCAACAGCAGGTAAAAGTAAAAATATTCGCACAATTGAGAAAGAGAAAAAATGCAAACAAGAAACAATAACGATAGATTGAATTATGGTGGCTTTACCCCTGGTACCGGGCAATCACAATCCATCCCTGGGCAGGTTGGCAAGACTCACGTAGAAAGAGAGCATAGACACTCATAGATCCCTGCTATCATAGATCAGAGTGCGCTCAAGCATCTTCATACACTGGTCAAAATAATACTCTTTTTGTTTTGTTTTTTATTGGCGGCAGATTACCTTCAACGGCAAGTTCACGCACACCGACGACGACGCACAGCAGATACGAGAAAACGCCGAAGCCAAGCCCCGGAGCCCCAACCGCCTCCGGCCATTCTACCTGCGCGACATGTACGCCAAATGCGTCCACCACCAGAAGCTAGGAGTACCGCTCAATTACTACTGCGTCAAGTACATGTACTACTCGAGCCGTCTTGGCAAGCTCACCACGGACGTCGAGTACAAAAACTCAAACCTGTGAGTGTCGACGGGTCTTCTTGACGTCGTGTATTCGCAGCTCCAACAAAGTGCTTTTAATCCCCATTCCTTCGCTTCGCACGTTCGCCGCCAGGCCGCTGTCGTTTAGTCTGGATATTTCGACGGGCGCGAGCTCCCCGTTTCTCGAAGTCACGTCTTTGACGATCGGTGACTGCGACTTCCACCGGAGCTGGGTAGAAAGCCTAGATCGAAGAGAGGGCCCAACCGTGGGGAGCATTTGCAGTCTAATGGCCGACACCTGCTGCGGAGATTGGTCGCAGGCGCGCATGCGCTGTGTTGTCGCGTTTGTGGCGAGGAGGAAAGCAGGCGGAAAGGCTGAGACGCTTGCAGACGACCAACGCTTCCGTCACTTCCTCGGAGCTCGTATTGCGAAGGCAGTCTATAGACCACGTGACCATGATCGAACAGTGGGAAGCTCTCTGTAACATAGGCTCTCCTGAGTTGGGAAAACTCCGAGTGATTTCTGTGGCAATTCATCGTTCTGCTCACTGATAAAATAGACTAACCGCAAACGCTGCAAGCCTCCGCTGTTAGGCCTGGTTCACACTTACAGCTAATTCGCTGCCGCCGAAGCGGAATCGGCCGCGGCAATGCACATTGCGGACACTACGTCCTGGTTCTCACTTACAGCTAATCCGCTGCCGCCGAAGCGGAATCGGCCGCGGCAATGCACAGAGGACACACTACGTCCTGGTTCTCACTTACAGCTAATCCGCTGCCGCCGAAGCGGAATCGGCCGCGGCAATGCAGGCGGTAGAGGACACTACGTCCTGGTTCTCTCTTACAGCTAATCCGGCTGCCGCCGAAGCGGAATCGGGGCCGCGGCAATGCAGTGGTACACACACACACACACAGTGGACACTACGTCCTGGTTCTCACTTACAGCTAATCCGCTGCCGCCGAAGCGGAATCGGCTGCGGCAGGCAATGCACAGAGGACACTACGTCCCGGTTCTCTCTACAGCTAATCCGCTGCCGCCGGAAGCGGAATCGGCCGCGGCAATGCACAGTGGGCACTACGGTCCTGGTTCTCACTTACAGCTAATCCGCTGCCGCCGAAGCGGAATCGGCCGCGGCAACGCACTAGTGGACACTACGTCCTGGTTCTCACTTTATTCAGCTAATCCGCTGCCGCCGAAGCGGAATCGGCCGCGACAATAATAAGTACACAGTGGACGCTACGCCCAGCGGTCGAATTCTCGCAGATTCGCCCGCCGATTCGCAAGTGTGAACCAGGCCTTAGGCTTTGACAACACACGGCTCTATACTGCGTGTTGTTTCGGGGTGATGCCGCGCAGACGGACTTGGTATACGCATTTTGTGCCTTGACGGCGCGAACATCGTCGTGCGTGTGGCGTCTTTGAAAGGAAACACCCGAAAAATCTTGCGCTCTAACGGGAGAAAAATTCGGCAGAGATACTTAATACTTCTTACGTGTAGGAATGAGAAAGCATTCCTACGCGCAGGGCATTCCTACAAGCAGCGCTTGACGTCTTCATTTTTCACACGGCGCTCCGGCAGTGACATCACGCTCCCCTACTGCGCAGGCGCGGCGAACGCCGCCGGCTTCACGTCGGCTTTCGTGACGAAGCATCTGCGTTGCTCCGCTTTTCTTTGTGATTTATTTCTGAGGCGCGTCCGCTTTGACCTTGAGTGCCCCCTTCGGCTTCTGTGACGAAGCATCTGCGTCTGCTGTGCTTTCCTTTCGCGTTTTATTTCTGAGGCACGTGCTTGCTGACGGGAATTTACGTGCCGTTTCGCTCAGCCAATGTGAATTTAGCTGCCGTTACACTCGACCAATGGGACGTTAGGTGCCGTTTTTTGTTACTACAGACAACCCCCGCTCCGCTCTATGGGACAGTTAATGCTTTCGCACTAAAAACGCGAAGTTGACGTTTACAAGGGCGGTCGCACACTCCGCCCTTTAGCCCTATTTTTTCGCGTCTCCCCATTTACTCCGAAGCGCGTCCTCGTTCACTTTTGCAAAACATTCTAGGTAACAGGCCGCGCTGCTGGATCTTGAACGGCAGCTACCGGAGACCAGCGCGGGTCATATATGGACAACAGTGCGGCCTCGGCGCTTGGCTGCGATTCGTGCCCAATCCGTGAGGGTTCCAGTCGAACGCAGCACACACGTGTTCAATCTGCGCTCCGAGGAACGCTCTTCCGTAACAGAGAGTGCGTTACAAGAAGAATCATAACAGCGGGGTATCTCTCTCGAATGCCTCACCTCCAACGAGGGTTTCTCGCGTTCCGCCGCGCTTTGCCGAAGCGTGCGCGCTCGAGGCTTACAAGATGCCGAAGTCATACCGAACTGGAAGCTGGACAACCGAAATACCTATTGTAATTCTCACTCAGGGAATATGGGCGTTAGCCATACAACACATTCTAAGTTTTAAGAAAAGTAACTGGAGAGCTTTGAAACAAAGCTTATGTTACCGATTTGAGACTCTTCTTTGTTCGTCTGCCTTGTTCCAGCTCCTTCCCGGCCTGTATTCTCACGTGAGCAAGTATCACTCGCATTCCGAGGACCACGTGGGCTTCTTCGGAGTGATCGGGGAGCACATGGACGGTCCCACCGGAAGATGCGCGTCGTGTCCCAAGTCCCACCGCGCCAGAAGTACGCCGACGTGCTGGTGTCCACGACAGACGGACGCCACTCCTTCCCATCCCCACGTGCCGCTCTATTCTCACATTCTGGAGCCGAGGATCTTCGTGGCGTTCGGTTACACCGTAACATCGCCGAGTACACGACGTACTACAAACAGAGTGAGTACGGTTACACCAACATCGCCGAGTACACGACGTACTACAAACAGAGTGAGTACGGTTGGTACGGTCCGCCCTCGACAAACGCCAAAAAGGAGATGCTGTGCATATCAGCCGTTCCAGCTTTTCTGGGGCTTTATCAAAGTACTCTAACTCGTTTCTTATAACTACGGTGCACGGCATGCGTCTTCGACTGCTGTGTTTCGCGTCTTTCCCGCTCGGATGTCAAAAGTGGTACTCGAAGTTGACGACGAAAGGAGTCGCAAAATACGGAGTGTCATGCTGCCGGATGCTCGCCATCTTGGCGGTTGGTGCTCAGCGGAAGTCCCCAGCAGAAATTGGAGCGAACGGTGAGTGGCGCTGTCAGCGGAGCGCGCCCACTCCTTATGGTTCAAGTTTCCGTGGACTGTCAGGCTGTGGTTAGCGACCTGCACCAGAACGGTCGTCTGCGACACGCCACCGCCGTTGTTGTGACACCGGACATCACGGTCGGCGACAGCGTCACATTTCTGTCGTCATCGGAGGATATTGAGGACCCGATTTTAGGTTTCAGCTAAGCACACCACTAAGATACACATTCCAATGGCTATAATCCATGCAGCTGCCATCTCGGTTGACTGAGCTGTGGAGTGAGTTGGAAGCGTGCGCAGTCGCTCTGCAGAATATCGGACGCCGTGCCCGCGTGCACGGTCTAGTGACTCACCCGTTTTCTCCTGGGTGAGGATCCTATTATTGTTCCGCAGCCAATGAGATTACAGTATTAGCCGATAATAATGGCGAAGAACCAATCACGAAGCGAGAGACGTGAAAAGCCGCGCGTTTCCTAAGCTAATGGTGACCCTATAGCATCCAGAAGCAAACAAACCCGCGAGAAATCTGACGGGTATCTCCGTGGCGCGAGATGCGGCGTGGTGACGTGAGCACCACAGCAGAAGCGTCCTCAGGAGATGCTCGGGCGGTACTAACTATCCCGATCGGGCGTCGGATTACTGACAGCTAAATTCGTCGACGATAGAGTGTGGAGTAGAAACCGGTCTGGAGTAGGAGCCGCGAAATTCGACTACTATACTCCGGTTTAACAACAACAGCTTTGAGGAACTCGCGTGGCAGAAACGCCGGCGTCGGCGGGACGGGAAAATCCCGATTGGTCGATAAGTAATTCATTTCCGTTGAAGCGAAAATTCGAAGGATTTTAGCCAGGACCCTTCGGTTGCGAGCCAGACGCGCTACCGACTAGGCCACGCAGACACCCTTGCACGGCTCGGGAACAAGCGAGCGTTTATATTCAGCTATCACGTTCCAATCTTAAAGGCGAAGCTTAAGTGTCCTCCTGTATTGTTTACTTCAAACCCAACCGCGCCCGACGTATACGAACCAATGGAGCCAATCAAACGGCGTCAGAAATGCACCGTCACGGCGCTTACAGTCTTAGTGCGCTTCAGCTATCACCGGCTAGATTAATCCCACAGATTGAAAACGTCTTTATCCTGCGCATTTTGTCTGCGCCTGATTGCTGTATCCGGCGATAGCGTACCCACGAAGACACCGAGCGTCGTCATCGTTCCGACACCCTCATCAATATGCGGGGAGCGAAAGTCGTCTGCTCCTTGCGCAGCAGTTGCGGTGACGTCAGAACAACGCCGAGCTCTGATTGGCTTTGATTGAAAGGATAGTGGGTAGATTCCCCAATGCTTGATGCCTTCATGCCTACCCCCTATGTTTTTTTTTTCAATCAGCCAATAAGAGCTCGGCGTTCTCATATCATCGCAGCCCCTGTGCAAGGAGCAGACAGTTGCGCTCCGTATACGGTGGAGAGACGTCACCTCCTTTCCGGCGTTTCTAAAGCGGAAGGACGTGGTAGAGGCTTCCCACAAACACTTCACCTGTCACCGACTATAGGGGATATTGATGCGAGCGACTGTTCCTGGTGGCTTCTAACAGACAAGTAATTCTGGTGGTTTCTACGTACGAACGACGAAGCAGCTGGAGAGTGGTGGAGCAGCGGCGGGTAGCTTGCGGCGTCTCCTTCTCATTTTATCGTTCTGTACTTTTCAACAGCTACAATATAGGAGGAACTTGCAAAACGGAACATTGAGTTACTGTGCCTGGAATTTTTCCTTTATATATGCGTTCGCGCCGTGATGTATGCCTCCAACACCCTATGTCGGAAATGCGATCGGAAATGTTCCTCTTCATACCGATTCGTAAAAATAAAAAGCAGATAAAATCTGCGACCGTTCTTCTGGCACTATAAATCTCACAAAAAACTCGAAGTTTGCGTTATGTTCCAAACTTTCGTTTTTTCTTGTGCTGACTCAGTTCATGTCGCCTCTTTGAATCGACCCAATTGACTTGAGCGGCACGGGAATTATAGATCTGGGTGTGTCGGAGCGCTTTAACGGAGCTATTTTATTTTCAAGTGGTAGGATCATGTCCAATGCTACCAAGATTCATTCAGAGTGAGATTCGGAACACAGCCGGAGTCTGCTGAGGAGATACCACCTAAAAGACAAGGCCTGTGTACGACGTCAGTCGCCCTCTCTCATGCGCGGAGGGACGCGTTTGAGTAGACTTGATCGCCGCATACTCTTCGAACAACTGGCTACACAACTCGATAGCTCTAAGCGTCCCCCACCGGTTTCTTTCTTTAGTGAACCCAGCGTCTGCAAAACGCTTTCTGGCGTATGCTTGCAGAGTACTGCGACCTTCAGGGGTCCAGCGTCAGGACCTTTGACGGCGTCATCGTCAAGCTTCCGGAAACGAACTGCTTCAAGGTGGTCTCCAGAGACTGCACGCCGGACAACAAGAGGTTCCTGATCCTGGCCCGTTCTACCGGCAACCCAGCTCTCCCCAAGGTATGCAGCCTGTCTATGTATCGCCACAGGCATGTTCACCGGCGTGAGATCTTGACATCGTAACTGCGTGTGAAGCACGCGAAAACACCCCAGGTGAGTAGCCACCAGGGGCCGGTTTATGGGTCAGGGTCTGGAGGGAAAGGACGGCGGAGGGGGCAGCTTTTTCAAAGAGACGTTCGTTCTGCAAAAGAGATGGATCTGACGTCATGGGCGAGTCGTTCCCCAAATCTATTTGGCTGACATAATAATTGCCATTTCACCAAAAAAGAAAATATTTCTTCCTTAAAAATCAACTGATGCTTGTTTTTGTTTTTTCTTTTTCTATAATAAAAAAAGCTGTCCTTGAGCAGCTCGAGAGAGAGAGGGAGGGGGGGGGTGTTCGCGACCGCTCCCACTTTTCTTAAATCCATTTCTGACAGCCGCACTGTACTGGCTAAAAGAAAGGCCAAACACCATTTTTGGGCAGGCTAGATTCCCGCCATTCAAACCTTTATGAAACAAATTTCACATCTTTCTTTTTGTATTTAATAGCTCAGCTCCATCATTACTAGATACTATATGAGATAAAATATATTTTTGGATTCTGAAAGATCTGGATGATATGTTGCTGCCATCCTACCGTTCAAGGTATCTTTGTTTCAGCACAGGCTGGTGGCAATCAATATAAGATAGTTTATCTATTTCTTTATTTTATTTATAGCGGAAGCACAGAAGTTCTAGACGCCATAGGCCGCATAAAACATCAAAACATAGTCCCTTCTAATATGTCCCCCATACTTATGAGGGACCTTGTCCTTTGTAAAATTACGAAATTACATTTACATTAGTTAATTAACATTAATGAAATGATATTAAAATTACACTACGAAAACGAACGTTTAGAGACTTTTTATAATGCAAAAGTGGGCAATACGAATAATATGTAATGTGGCGTATGATCACTCCACGAAATCTTTTGTTTAAAAAGCTTGACACGTTTAAAATCACGAATTACTATAGTTACAAGCTTTTGATGTCATATAAAAGATCATTAAACGACCCTGTTAGCGTTTTTAATTCAGTCTCAGGTTTGGAGTCGCGGGACGCAACATACAACACTCGTCAATTCTCGAAACTGGGCCGCACCGCGCTCCAGAACCACTTATGGTGACCAGAGACTGGCTTTTACTCTCCCAAGAATTTTAAACAACCTTAAAGCAAAGGGAATTTCTGTGGCAAACACAAGCGAAAAGGAAATTCGTGGCCTATTTGAGTGATCTATTGAATAGGTGTTGTCATGTTTTGAAGGTATAGAGACAGTTGCGTATATATTTTTGAAAGTCAATGTGCATTGTTGTGTGCTCATTACTAAACTCTCGGAGCAAGCGTGTGCAACTCTGAATTATGTTTACCTTGTTTAACCCTTCGCACTGTATATAATTGACACCACTGTCCTGTATAAACACTCGATTACCTGTCTTTATATATGTTAAATTGTTCATTCACTCATATGTTGTGTTTCTTCTGCGGATGTAAAGGGGAGGCGGGGCTTCGTCAAGTAGCGACATGCTGTTTTTTCCCTGCCTTCCCCTCTCAGATGGAGAGGAAATAAAATTGATTGATTGATTGATTGATACTGCGGCTTGACCTCTGCCTCTTCTTCATTCTTTATGTCATAATTACGGGACTATTTTGTTTCCTTTAATTGGCAGTTACAAGTTATTTGCTGTCGCTTGCAGGCGCTCAAGATGTTCATTCACAACACCAAGATCGAGATCCTCCAGATCGCCGCGGACGCTGGACTCGTGGTTCGCGTGGACGGCAGCAGGGTCGAAGTACCGCAGGCAGTGCCTTACAGCCACATGAGCCACGGCACAGAGCTCTTCAAGATCAAGCTCAAGAGCAAATTCTACCTGATTGAATCGAGCAGCTACGGCCTCAGCGTCGGATTCGACGGAAAGGTGCTCACTGTTCAGGTGAGAAACGTACAATTTAGTCATGGGCCATATGAGTCCCTGAGAGTTCAAGAAACCCCCAGGGTGGCCAACTCCGAGCATTTTATTATCGCTCTGCAACCAATGAGAGTGCTGCGTTGTCCAACAAGAACGAAGCTAAAACATAAGCCACACCCTGCTGTTATTAAGCTCTCAGTGAGTTTAACCAGAGTTCCGTGTTTCCGGAGATTTTTTTTTGATATTTGAGGGTGCGGTTTGGGGGGGGGGGGCGTATTAGATTTTGTGTTTATTTTTGTAAATTGGCTATAGCTTAACCAATTTACACAAAGAGCACCTAAACTTTGGGAAAAATACCCCCCCCCCTGAAAAAAAACAAATTCGAAAAATTAAATAAATTAGCACCGAACACAAAGGAGGGAAACGTATCACCCTCAACCGTGTCAACGCTAGGCGCGTTCGATTTGCCTACAGCTCCTGCACCGGTGCAGAAGTGTAACCCCGAGCGCATTCGATTTGAGGATGCATCTCTGAGGGTTTGCACCGCGCTGTTCGATTTACGAAAGTGTAGCGCCATTTCTACACCTGGCTTGCACTTTCTGCACTAGCTCGTTTCGGCGGTATAGGCGGGTGCATGATAGCAGACGGCAGCGCGAGGAGGAAGTGCACATCTTTATTCGATTGGCGGGACTAGTGCAGCGGAACTGCACCAGCGCCACACCGGCCGCACCATTCCTACACCGGAACTACCACTGACCCTGGCTTGCCCCTACACTTTTTCTGCACTTCCTTTTAAATCGAACGCGCCTATTGAATGGATTAGTATCGTGATGTAGGCGAGTTGGTTCATGGTAAACGGAAATAAACGGCGCGGAAAAATAGACAAGGACGAAAGGAAGATGCGAACGACACAAGCGCTAGACTCACAACTAAACATTTATTGAAAAAAAAAAAAAACACCAACGAAGTAAATCGCACTATCGCTTCAGCACGTGTCATGATAAGCAATTTCTTTTTTGTGAAGAAAAACGGATGTTTGGCTGACGCATGCATCTTGCCCCTCTTTTGTTATTGCATACGCTTCCAGTGATTCTCTGGTGGGTTTATCTGTGCCCCTCCCGATGATGGTGATGTTGTTGAATTTGGGCTGGCATTTACAGGCAGCACAATGCAGAGGCAGGTGACCCCCAGCGGTCGACCGGAGTGACCAGTCATGTTCACGTGCCCTGTCATTAATACATCGGCCAGTTTGGCCGATGTACACTCTTCCGCAGCTTAGTGGGATCTTGTATACGACACCAACCACACAATCAACATACTTGTTCCTGTGCTTTACGGCACATTGGCTCTTGCCCCTAGACTTTTCCGCAATTCTAGGGCAGAGTTGCGCCAACTTTCGAGGTGCCGAAAAAACAACGGGGACGTCAAATCGCCCAGCTACCTTTTTCAAATTGTGCGAAATTTTATGCATATAAGGGAGCACCTGGGGTCTCGTTGTGGGTCTCTTTTTTTGACTTAACAAGACCCCAGGTGCTCCCTGGGGTCTTGCACACTCTAAAAACTACAAGGTCAAAGGACCTAGAATATTTTCTCCGTGGCCTGCTTCCTTTAGAATCCACTGTTATAAAAATAAAAAAGGAAAGAACGTTAAAGGTGGATCACCTATGAGTGATGGTGATAGCATTCAGCTATTGAGTCAATGCTAACAAGAAACCTGTGGCTTTTTTTGTTTTTTTTTTGTAAGACGTTTTTTTACTTTTTTTTAATCTATGATCTATTAAATAATATTTGGCTCGTAACATGCAAACTGGGTAGGGCAGTTTCAAGTAACGTACGTCCGGCTCAAAATCTCGCGATAATAACCATCGCCATGCATATCTACGCGTCCGGTCTCCAGTTCAGTCAAAGAGGTTTTATCTAGAGGCAACTGGCTTCGCCAGCCGGAGTGGCAATAAGCAACATCATAGAGCTGCGCTCGATTTGTGGGAATACCTCCCCTATCGCATTGTCGGAAGGTAATATGCGCTGTTGCTTCATTTCAGACCGCCAGCTTCTATCGCGGCAGCCTGTGTGGACTTTGTGCCGACAACAACTACGACAGGCTGAACGAACTTATCGGTTCCGATCGCCACGTTCACAACGACACGCTGGAGTTTGCCAAGAGCTACGTCGTTCCCTCCAGCGACTGCACGCCGCCATGAGCGCGATGAAGCCTGGAGGCACACCATCAATCACTTTAGCTTTGTCAGCCTGTGTTAGAGAGCGTGTCAACAGTACGTAGTTACAGCTAGGTTAACCGGAGACCATGTTGCTACGCACTGTTCCCGACAACGGGGCCAGGTTCAATGTTTATGTTGTATCTACTGGGAACATGTTAATTACGC
Source organism: Ixodes ricinus (assembly GCA_037355805.1). Classification (NCBI taxonomy): domain Eukaryota; kingdom Metazoa; phylum Arthropoda; class Arachnida; order Ixodida; family Ixodidae; genus Ixodes; species Ixodes ricinus. Next base: position 41,216 of record JAZHYW010044688.1, on the reverse strand, counting down.
CAAAATAAAGGATAACGAAAGAAAGTCGAAGGTCAGGCCGTCTTATGTGGGTTCTCTGCTTCGATGTTCAAACTGGAATGTCCTTCGAGATTCCTGCAGGGCACGGTCAGGTGAGCAGACTTTGGGGGCTTGTACATTCTTTTTCCACGTGTCGCTCAGATGAATAAAAAATGTGTTTAGAATTACCGTTGCTCGTCTTTCGCTGCAGCACCGCCGTTTACTGCAGTAAAAGTCTATAAACTACAACTCGTCGTTCGTAAAGCAGGAGCTTTTTTTGTGTGTTTTTCTGGTTGAAGCGCAACTCCACTCTTCTTGTAGTTTGGTATACATGGCTGTACACACACATAACCATTCTGAATGTGGTTGTTTTCCTCAAATTTATGTTATGCACGTAGGGGAGGTTGGATAGGGTGTGCGTCAAAAATCTAATTCGGGAGTATTACGTGCCAATCCATCTAAGGGCATCTGGCACGCCTCAGCGGAGGACTCAGCATTAATTTCGACCACCTGGAGAACTTTCGCGTGTAATGGGAAGCTCCTTTGGATGGCGCCTTCTCCGAAATAAGACTCCATCATATTGAGGGCATCTAGGCCGGGATTCGAACCCGCCACCTAAAGATCCGTAGGCCGGCACTTCTCCTCGGAACCACCGAGACCGCTACGGGGTTCATCCGATGCCCTCTGTTTGGTGCGCACCATGTGCTATAGACCATTCCAATATGATCACCTTGTATACGTGCTGCCATCTTGGTCTAGTGGGCTGTGAAATACGTTTTGAGCATGTGTAATAGCTTTCTGCTGCGACATTACAGACGTGCACATGTGCCCAAAGCTCAATGACTCGGTTTTTTTTTCCGCACTAGTGCAAAAGGTGGATAGGGTGACAGTGACTAGGCTACGGAAGACCTTGAACACACCCTAGGACGAGCTAGATACAAAGCGCAGTATGCCACTGGCACAAAGAAAGAAAGAATAAAGCATTTAAGGGGGACGAACATATACATACACCATTCTTTCGAAGATTGGTGTATCTCGTCCGCTTGAACCATTCTTTCAAATGTACGTCCGTCCCCGTTAAATGTTTTATTATTTATGTATTGTCTACAACGTGCTCCCCGTATCTACCTAGCATATGCCGTTGGCAGTCTACCCCTTCTTTATTAACACGTTGATATTTCCAGACTTGCTCAAAACCAAACAAGCCAGAATCTCAACTAAAAATCTCAATCAAAACAAAATTGGCGGCAACGTTTTCGATTATACTTTGTGTCCACTAAAGTTCAGTACCGTCTCCAGCGCTCAATGGAGGACAACTTCCTACAGCGAGCTGGGCGATTTCAAGCACGACGACTGCGAGCAGAGCGTTGTACTTCATAACCGACAACATTTTATTAACAGGTTCTTCGTCTCAGTATGTAAAATTTGAATCAAAACCTTCCGTGTCACATGCACGCGCGAAAAACCGCGCACTCGGTGCAAAAAGGCACGACATAGTTGCGGTTATCAGTAAATTGCGGTGCTTCGTTGTTAAAAGTAAGGTGCCTGGAACGCGTCTTCGCCTGGTGTATTTATAATAATATTAATAATAATCTTATTATTAGCAATAATAATAATAATAATAATAATAATAATAATAATAATAATGATAATAATAATGTTTATTTTCCGTCAAAAGAGTGAATGACGGGGTAGACCGAAGGAAAAAGCTACATCGTCCTATGCCGGTCCGTACGTCAAAAGTGGTTCCCCAAGTGGCCACAAATGACGTCACAGAAGCATGCGTGTCACGTTGTCGGATGTCGCGATCCTGGCGGTTGGCGCCTGAGGTCCCTGCAGACAATACGAGTGGACACGAGCGTCGCTGTCGTCGCGTAATCCCAACTCCTGACTTTCAAAGTTTCCGTGGTCTGTCAGGCTGGAGAGCGACCTGCAGCGAAACAGGTGTGTGCCGCTTCCACCATTGCAGCTGTGGCGCCGCCAGGTTCGCGGCCGGCGAAAACGTGACACTTCTATGACGTCATCGGGCGGAAATCCAGGGACTACTTTTTCGAGACGCGGCCAACGCACCGGTCGAGGGCATGTTTCAGACACCGTATTAAAAGCAGATTGGTTCAAAAAAGTTCCTGTATATTTTCTTAAAGTGTGTATTTACACTCTAAGAAATGTCTGCGTGTCTACTTACCCGCCAGACACTCGAAGAGCCAATCTCTGTGATCTATGAAATCTGCTCAGCGAATGATGAGGCGGAACATCTGTTTAGACATCAAAATTAAGTCTGCGCTGTGACATTACGCAATGCAAGCATGACGTTTTGCATCGCGTAATGCCACAGCGCAGACTTTATTTTGAGGTCTAAACGGATGTTCCGCCTCATCATTCGCTGAACTGAGTTCGTAGATCGCAGAGATTGGCTCTTTGAGTGTCTGGCGGGTAAGTAAACACGCAGTTACTTCTTAGAGTGTATGCTTGCGCGTGCCGATAAGACAGATGAACAAACGTTAAAGCGACAGCGAAACGCCCAGAAACAGCTGTGCGAGTGGGCAACACGGTGGGGCCGAAAAGCACGAATTCAATATCAAAAACAAAAAAACAAAAAAAAAACATCTGAAATTAAATTTTAAAAAAGAAAAGCAAAAAAAAAAACGCGCGGGTAAATTCCAGCGTGCTTTGAAAGCGAGTGCGAGTGTGACTTACGGCGCAACTTGAACCCATAATAAACATTTAAAAATATTTATAAAAGATTGATAACATATGACACCATGTAAACGCGAACGTTCCAATAAATATAGAAGATAATGCAACTATCCCGCAAGGAAGTTTCCCGAGAATTAAGCGTCACATCAGCAGTGCAGCATAGCTTCATGGACAAGTTGTTTGGTCCAGCCTACGTGAAGCATCCTTCCTACATATTTCTGCAGCAAGCTGCCAAAGAACTTTTAGAGTCGTCCTGGACCAAGATTGTCTCCCAATTCAATCTGCAAAGCCGTACGCAAGCCCCTACCACCAAGTTCGCCCCACCGACCTACCTAACAGATGCAAAACTGTCCTCTGACACAGAGGCTCTTCTTTCAAAAGGACCTAAGTTCGCACCAGATCTTCCGGTCTCGAAGGTCGACCACCTGGCAGCCATCCACCAGGTTGCAGCAGTCATACCGGAACAAGAACGACAGGAATTCCTGGGGGCAGCGACCCGTTCAGTCTGCTACCATCCAGCCCCCGGCCAAAGGCAAGTGTCAACATTCGGTCGGCAGTAGCGGAAATTCGAGAAAAAAACCTCAAGCTCCTCCAGGCGGATAAAACAGGAGGTTTCGTAGTAATTGATGACGAAATGTACAAAACGAAAGCCAAAGCCGCAGTCGAAAAGAACTTCACAGCCATTAAGAAGAGGCCTTCAGGATCTCTCCGCAGCAAACTGAAAGAACTATGCGTTCAGCTAAACCTACCGAAAATGAAAAATTTGGTAACAGCTCCAGCCAACCAGTATCTGCAAGTATTCTTCGCCGCTAAAACGCATAAGCCGGACGTCCCCCTCCGCACAATAGTATCTGAGAGAGGATGCTGGCAGAAGCACCTCGCCACGTTTCTCCAGAAACACCTTTCCGACGTACATCCCTCACAACCTTATCGAATCAAAAACTCTCAGGAGCTTATCAACGCCCTAGAACCGGTTCATACTGGTGCTCCTAACTTAGACTTCTTTTCCCTAGACATAGAAGATATGTACTATAACCTGGACATTCCAACTCTTCTCGAATCCGTAGAAGAAGCCATCACCGAACACGGAATCTGTAGCTTCCAAAACTCATCCGGAGTGTCACTTTCCGGCTTCCTCGAGCTTCTGCAACTCTACCTAAAATCAACAATGATCGAGCACGAAGGAAAAATCTGGATACAGAAATCCGGGGTGTGTATAGGGTCTTGCCTTGCACCCATATTAAGTGAAATCTACCTGTCTTATGTCGATAGAACCATACAGGTAAAGCTCAAGAACACTAGCCCGGAATGCACCGTAGTCCGCTACGTTGATGACTACTTGATTATTCACCCTGTAGCCAATAAAGTCGAGGTGATCGTGGCCTCGTTCGAAAGCGCAGGAGGCAAACTAAAATTCAAAAAGGAAGATCCATCCTCGGAAGGGCTACAATTTCTAGACCTGCGATTGAAAAAAAACCAACGAAGGCGTTTGCTGGGCGTTCAGTCAGCGTTCAGAAAAGCCGGTGCTCCCTTTTGAGAGTGCTCATTCAAAGACTGTTAAGATAGGTATCATCAAGACGTTAATCACATCAGCTAAAACGAAATCCTGTCAACATTCGGCAACAGATAGCATAAAGAGCCAAACTCGACGACTCCTGAGTTCCGGATATCCGGTGGAACGCCTCGTGTCCGTTTTCCACCAACTTATTAACCCAAAAGCAACTACAAAAGCGCCTTTCAGTCGAAGGATAGCCAGCATACCATACATTCATAATGCTTCCCATCGTATCCGATTCCATTGCTTCACGCTATGACACGAAAGTTGTCTTTTCCAGTAGATTCAAATTGGCAAGCATGTGCAACATGATCAACCGACAAGAAGCCAAGCCGGCTTGCGAAAAAAAGCACGCCACGCTTTTCCGGGCCTGCTGCACAGAAAAAGTTTACTCCATCCCCCTCAAATGCGGAGCCGAGTACATAGGACAAACCGGCCGATGTATCAATGACCGCTTACGAGAGCACGAAAACGAAGCCACTTCAAGAACTGACAACCCCATTCATCCGATCGCGGTTCACGCGAACGAATGCATTGGATGCGCGCCTGACTTCGCAGGAACCAAGACAAGAGGGGGACACCGCAATCGCCACGGACGTGAAATCATCGAATCCTTTCTCATCCAGAACGCAGAAAACAACGTTTCATCGGCCTCAGTAACCTTATCAAGACGGGAATTAGAATTCATCAGGCCTGAACTTGAAAAATATCGCAACTCCCCGTAAATACACACCATCACGGTAGTTCTGCCCGTGCCTCGTGGTTCTCCTCTATTCCATCTCCCAGTTTTCCTTCCCCTTTATCACCCTTTCCATCTCCCAGTTTTCCTTTCCGTCCCCCATATCACCTTTCCATCTCCCAGTTAGCCTTCCCCCTTATCACCCTATCTTAGTCGGGGTCTCGTTCAGGGTGCAATGTCTCTGCCCAAAATAAACGTCGTTGCTAAATGAAAGAAAGTGGTTGTCCTGTGCTTGTCCTCCGTGTTTTATTCTTTCAATTTTATGTATTCATGTTCAACCCGCTTACCTTTATCAGAACTGCTCTTCTTTCGCAAGGGATCTGAAGCGCCCTACGCAGTGGAACTTTAGACGATAGCGGCCTCCCACAACGATTGCGAAACCATTCGCGCTGCTACGCACATCGCCGCTCGTTCCGTTCCCGCTCTTCTTCCTCCGAAGAAATGTTGCCGCCATGTATGAGCGACGGCGGCAAGCAGACAACCGGCAAACACAACACTCTGGACAGCTACCGCCGTCTATGAGCGACGGCGGCAACCAGAGTGTTTTGTCGACATTTCTGTGCGGACGGACACGATTCTGGGGAAACTAGCCCTTAACAGCTCCGCTGTAAAAACCGAAAACGACATAGTTCAAGAATCAGAGATAAACAGCTTACGACGTAATCAACGCCGACTTCTTGTGCCACTATTCTACCGTAACGTCGCGCGAGCTTGAACACGCGGGTGAGAGAGGCAAGCGTCTTCATTATTGCAGAATTTTCCCGTCGATCAGAAACTTCACCACTCGGAGTCTCGCATTTGGCGAAGGCACCATGAGTTCTGGCACGTATATTTGCACAAAGAATCCAGACGGGAGAGGGGGCATTTGGTTATGTAACAGCTTCGCAGCAAGTCGGCTAAGTACAGAAATACTCCGAATGCAGAGTTGCAAAAAAAAAAAACAATGTTAAAAAAAATTTTGTTTAATATTGATCATTTTTTTGCTCAACATTATGTCGTTGTATTATATATTGTTTTTGACGTGTTACCATGCCAATAGCCGCCAGTTTTCATTATGAGCTTTTTTATTTTTTTTATTCAGTATTTGAAAGAATTAAAGCCTTTGAATGGCCCCTTTTCCTCCACGTGACGTCGTCAGATTCGAATGACATCAACAGAGCAGTTGGACCCGAGCCGAAATCCGAGCGTCCTCCGACACGTGATTGGACACGATGCCCGGCCGAACACCGACGCAGTATTCGTGTCCAATAATCCGTGCCTGCACTCGATCCAGCTGCAATGATGTCCGAATTCTGGTGCACCCGGGCTTTGTCTATATTGTTTGGGTCTCTTTCTATAGTTACTGGTTTTTAACGAAATAAATCCTTTATAGTTTAGCTTCGTCACGTCTCCTACAAATTGTATCGCGCTTAAGAGATTTGTAGTTTGTCTCTTGAAACGTGCGAGGACGGTTAAACTGCGCGAGCTCCATTCGCACCGTCCAAAGTTGTAGCGTATATAACTTTCACCGCAGCTGCCACCGCACGTGGAATGTCAGAGTGTCATGGCACTTGGTCCTACTGCTTGTTGCAACACTTGGAAGTGAACGACTTGCCACCTTTCTCGCTCAGAGTAACCTTGTCGTCTGCATCGGGCACGGCTCTTTTCATCATTAGTTCTTGCAACGAGAAAAATGTAAAACGGAGAAACTGAAAAAAAAGGGCCGCTTCGTACGCCTCCATCGGGTCAAAGCGGAAATTAGTCGTACGCTCATCCGGGTTTTTTTTTTTCCATTTTCTCTATCCTATGAAGAGATGAAATGCTTTTATACGAAAACCTCCCCTCATCCCAGAAATGTGCCCGTCCATCCGTGCGTGGTCATATTCCCCGTTAAGTTTACGAGGCGAAAATGACGTCACGCGACGTCCTAGTATCACGCTAATATAACCTAACATCGTGACGTCACTGCACGCTTGCATCGAATTGTTTGAAGCATTTTATTTTGATATTTTTTTATATTTCGCGTACTTTGCCTTCTGCAGCATACCATATGATGACCGACTCGGCAACATAGTTTCCTCGGCACCCTCGCATCACACATCCACGGACCCAACGGAAAGCTCCACGTCGTCTGCCCAAGTGCTTCCAGTTGAGAGAGTACTCGGACATCATTGTGACCACCGAGGACGGTCACTCCTTCCACCACGAGCACGTGCCAATCCACGGCCACTTGCTCGCGCCTAGGGTTTTCTCTCTCCTGAGATACTCGAACATGGTGAACTACATCTCCATACTACAAACACGGTAAGCTTTTATTTTTTTTATGCAGCCTGGTTAAGATGGCTGGTCATCAGCATCCTTGTTCAGTTGATGGCAGTATCAGATCCCAAAAAAAGACATCACAAACTCAAAAGCATTCATTGTAGGGTATGCTATCATCATCATCACCAATACGTTAATAACAACGCAAACCGCACGCTTGGCTACCTGAGACGTAACTTTTCGCGGGTTCCGTCTTCATTAAAACTGATTCTTTATAAAACATTAGTTCGAATCAAAACTGGAATATGCAAGTTCAGTCTGAAACACTGGTACATAAAGTTGTATATCTTCACTCGAAGCCGTACCAAACCACTCAGCAGGCTTCATATTATCAAACTATTATCATACATCAAGTGTCACATCAATGAAATAGTACAGTGTTTCCTTGACCTCTTTGCAATTCGCCGCACAATCTCTCGTTTGTGTTTTCTTCATAAAGCTTATTATGTTAATCCAAGCCAAAAAAAAAATAAAACAACAACTAATAAGTGAACTAGTTCAACGCCTCCTCTCGCCTCGACCACATCTGCAAAGTTGGCACAACCACTTGTCACACAAATTCTTTGTTCAGCTCTTTCATCCCTAAGAACATCTCCTGAATGGAACTGCCTTCCCCTATCCATTGCGAACCGTCACAGAATTTGCCAGTTTTAAGCTAACACTAACAAGTTATTATTCGTGTATTTGTGCCGTATTAAATAATTTGTTTACTACGTTTCTGTCGCGCATTCTACTTTTTGGTAATGATTCGACCTGATATGTAAAATAAATAAATAACTCAATTCGCCATTGGTATCACCCTGTGGCTGATCGAAACGAAGGCATGCACACGCCAAGCTCTCATCATTAAATATTTTCATGATGTTCTACTGAGAAGACGTTCTCCACGCCTTCCACACATGACTGAGTGCTCACAGATGCTATACGGAGCCCGAGTTCGTCTGCTTCGTTTGCAGGGGTTGTGGTGACGTCAGAGACGCCGAGCTCTGATTGGCTCTGATTAGAAGGACAGTGGGTAGACCTCAAAGCAAGCTGCCTTGAAGTCTACCCACTATCCTTCAATCAGAGCCAATCAGAGCTCGGTGTTCTGACGTCACCACAATCCCTGCAAAAGAAGCAGACGAACTTGCCCACACGCAGACCCCTTCTACCGTTAAGTTCGATCGCAGTCAACGCTGCGATCCTATGGAGACCATAAAGCAGTTCCAGAAGTGGATCGTCAAGGCGCTCGTTATCTTTGTGGGGTTCGCCATAAGAGAGTTTTAAAGAACCGTTTTCGGACATCCGATACGGTACGATCGGCCCTTCATTACGAACAGCGTATGTGCGAGTCTTTAGTGGTAGCGCATGCGCAGTGCGTAAAACAGGACCCATCGTACCGTATAGGATGCGCAAAAACGATTCCCTAAAACTATCTATCGAGTTCACGGGTTTTCGAAGGGGCTCAGAGTGTCCGTTACCTGCAGTGGAACAGTAGAGGCAACGTCTTGCGTAATGGACGGCAGTTGAGGTTTCTGCATGTTTGAGTGCATTTTTTTGTCATACTGGAATCTGTAAATAAATCAGCTCGTCCAGAGTCTAATTTTCTAAAAGATACCCGATGTACAAGTCACTCAATATCCTGGACATTGCTTAAAACGCAGGCATCACGCGAGGCCATGACAAGTTCAAGAACTAATGCTTTATATGGTTTTCTTTATAGTTCATAAAGCAAAGTGCAGACGACGAAACATGCAAATGTATCCTTCCTCGCTTTTATTTTTAAGAAAGGACGACTAAAGGTGAAAATAAAACATTCATATGATAAAGTAGTTAGTGAAGACGTGTGTTGTCAATCAGCGTGCTTTGTAGGCTCCGTGAGCTGAATTTTTACTTCAAGGTGATATCCTTCCGCCAATCTTCTGAGCTTGTTTCTATTAAAGAGGTAATAAAGCTGTCAAACAAAACCCCCACAAAATATTTTTATGCCTTTATTAGTTTTTAATTGCGCCAACAATTCGCCCATGACAGTAAAAACATAACAAACATCGTCATCCAGTGGCCTTGAGGCTTTTGTGACGTTACTCGTATTATAGGGAGTATTCACTGGACGCCATATTTGCGGGTGCTGTTTAGAGCCCATGCTCAGAACGAGCTCACATCAATAGGCTGCTACGACCGGCACTCTTGATGGCGCGGAATGCACGTTGCAAAAGAACTGTGGAAGTTCGCCATCAGCACGCGCTCAGTATTCGCGCACACAGCTATGGCCGCCAGTGAATACTCCCTATAGGGAAGCTACAGTCTTGACGAAAGTTCGAGCACTGCCACATCGTGTCGGTACTTGCGAAAAAAAAAAGCCTGCTCGCGAGAAGTGGCCGAAATATGATTGAACGACGATCTCGGTGGAAGATCTGCTCAGGGTGGGGTGCAGTCGGAGGAGGGAACGACGTAACTCTTCGGCAAACTCCAGGGTGTCTTTGTAGGGGTGGAGGTCCGGGCCCACGAGCTCGTGCTGCCTCTCGTAGTTGTAGTCGCCGCAAAGGCCGCACATCTTGCCGCGGTAGAAGTTGGCGGTCTGAGAGAGGTGAGAAAGACGCGGGTTAGCGTGAGACGATCTGGGCTGTATCGTCATGCGGTGGACGGAAGGGTAGGAAAGGTCCTACAAAACGCTTTCCTTCTAAAAGGAAATTGTTACCCAGAATGCAATACTAGGCAACCTATTGATTTCTCGTATGCAAGTCTGACAGCCTTTAAAAAATAATGACTTTTTTTATACACTGGGTTTCGAAAGTCCTGGAACGTAAACATTTCTGCCAGAAATCTGCCTGGTAGGGTGGAACTATAGTAATAAAGGGAAATACTTTGGGTCACTTTTTTAGAGATTTAGTCGGAGCATTGTATTTTTGGTGCTACTCCTATCACTGTAATGATTTCTTGTTTTTGCTATTTAGAACAAGCTATAGGTCAGATGATCTCTTCTGCGAAGAATGTCTCTGCAACACACTTTCCAGTGTTCGACCTATCGCTTATAGCAAGTAAACTAAGCATGCGTGCATCTGCTGCTTTCCATCTGCGATCTGTGCTCAAATTTAGAGTTTACCTGAACGAGAATGATGTTCCCGTCGAAGCCGAGGAACAGCCCGTAAGGAAGCGACGTCACTTTGTAGAATTTGTCCGCCTGGGTGACCGTGAAGAGCTCAACGTCGTGCGCGGTGTGGCTGTACGGTACTCCCGGGGTCAGTGGTACTCTGTTTCCGTCAATATAAAACTCCAGACCTGCGCCGTGGGGAACTGGGAAGAGCTCGACTTTGGTAGATTGGATGAACGCCTTCAGCGCCTGGAGATAGCGTCACAAAAGAAGCCACCAGTGACCAGAGTGTGGAAATTATTATTAATATATATATATTTAATTTTGTAATCAATATGCTGAGGGGAATGGCTGTCAGCGCGAACTGATAGCCTTGGAAGGCAGCGTATTTTAAACCTCTGCGCGTATTTTAAACTTCTACAGTCATCGCTTCCCCAATATGCGAGCGTTGCTTTGAAAAAGGAAACACCGAGTTTCCCGATTTTCTCAGACGGGAACATGGAAGTGAAGTACTTTGGGAAGTGCGGCGTTTCCGGTAGCCCGTGGCCAGGACCGTGAACCTCTTGTTGGGAGAGCAGTCTTTGGCGACCACCTTGAAGCAGTCGGTCTCGGGAAGGTTCACCACAATGTCGTCGAAGGTCGTGACACTCTTGCCTTGCAGACCGCAATACCCTGCGAGTAGGAGAGCGAAGTTGCTGTTGTAGTTGGGTCGTCAGATATATATATGAAGCAAATAATTGGTTCAGGCTTTCAAAATGATCTTTATCAGGAGTGCAAGAAGCGAAAGCAAGCAGGTGACGTCTTGCAATAGGAGATGTTACTTAAGGCCTAATGCAACTATTCCGATATACTATACATTCACCGACATCCTAAAAAACGAGGGGCGTGATTTATTAGGGTCCCGCTTCGTATTTGGTTCTTGAAGGTTCTGATTGGCTAATGCCGCAGTCTCATTGGCTGTGGGCCGATAATGAGATGCGTGGGACTTGCCACGCGCTGCGTTTCTTAAGTTATAAGTGACTATATACATTTTCAATATCTTCGATGAGAGCGGCAAAAGAAAAAGGAATGGCTGCCTCTTTCGTATTTTCCAGAGGCTTTCTATATATGCAGATATCTTATAGGGTTCCTTCATGCTCCTCCCTTGCGAGCACAGTAAGGAGGCAGTAACAGTATCAGGTGACGTTACGACGTCACGTCATGTTGTCACAAGACGTCACGCGACTACGTGAGATCAGGTCACGTCGTGGGACAGTTTGGCCTCATAGTGGCACGTGACCTTAAGGTGTCATATGACGCCGAGTGACGTCACGGTCTCGCGTGACAAGACGTCATAATGTCCAGTCACCGTGTCACCGACCCGATACCCCATGACGTCGCGGTTTCACGTGACGTCACGGTGACAGGGATGTAACAGAGGACGCTACGTATTTAGAGCGCCTTTGGGGATGATGTCACTTTGTCACCTGCCGCTTTGACTTCCTTTTGGCTACATCCGAGGAAGGGTATACCCTAAGTGCTGCAGCCCTTTAACTGCAACGCATTTAACATGTTGCCCGGTTACCTTGAACATGGTTACGACGGAATAGACAGCATGGAAGACAACCGAGACAGACGTTTGGCTATCAAGTTTCTTCGGTAGCTAGTACATATCTAGCTCAACCATTAGACCCGTTCAAAGTAATCCTAAAGTACACTCTGTTTGATAGTAGAGAGTCTTAGGGAACCGTTTTTGCACATCCCATACGATTCAAGAGGCTCTGTGGTACGCACTGCGCATGCGCTACCGCAGAAGACTCGCACATGCGCAGTTCGTACCGGAGGGCCCCTCGTACCGAATCGGATGTCCGAAAACGGTTCTTTAAGACTCTCTTATGGCGAACCCTACAAAGATAACGAGCGCCTTGACGATCCCCTTTTGGAACTGCTTGATTGTCTCCATAGGATCGTTGCGTTGACTGCGATCGGTCTTAACGTGAGAAGGAGCATGCGGAGCGAAAGTTCGTCTGCTTGTGTACGGCTGTGGTGACGTAAGAACGCCGAGCTCTGATTGGTTCTGATTGAAGGACAGTGGGTAGACCTCAAAGGCAAGCTTGCCTTGAGGTCTACCCACTGTCCTTCAATCGGAGCCAATCAGAGATCGGCGTCCTGACGTCACCGCAACCTTCGCAATAGGAGCAGACGCACTTGCGCTTCACATAGCTTCTGTGCGCTCTCAGTCATCTGTGGGAGGCTTGGAAAACGTCTTCTTAGTAGGACATTATGACAATATATTTCATGATGGAGCTTGGAATGTGCATGCCTTCGTGTCGATCAGCAACAAGGTGATACCAATAGTGAATTTATTTATTTATTTATTCATTTTACCCACAGGGCCGAAGCGTTAAAAAGGAGAATAGGGACGGAAACATAGTTAACAAATGGTTAATACGGCGCAAATACATGAATAGTGACCTTGTTAGTGTTAGATTAAAGAAGCACTAACACCCAAAAGGTCATTTTTTGTCTAAAACGATGCAAGGAGTAGTCATAGACACGCAAAAAAAATACTACAGCGCAAAAATAAAAAGTACCCACGCGCGCGCGCTTTTTTATTTTTGGCGTTTTTCTCTCTCGCTCTTCACCTCCTCGCTTCTTTTAATTTGTGACGTCAAAAATCATGAAATTTAGAAGCTTTTTAAGCGACATTTCTACAACATTTAATAACGGCATTTGTAAAACATGTTCTCTAACGCAATTGCGAACGCACATACGGTCCTTCTTTTTGAAATACAGAAAATCGGGGTCCAGTGTGATGTCGCCTCCTGGCTTTTTATCCTCCCTCGGAAAACATGGCGGCGCTCGACGGATGTAGCAGAGGATGATCGGTGAGTCGGGGAATCGGACGAAGTGGTATTTTTAGGTAGCCCGACGACCTCTCAGACTTCGAAAAGGAAATCGTCAAACGGTCAAAACAACTGGGTTTGGTGTCTGTGTATCGTAGTTTCGGTTGTGACTCCGCCGGGGCAGCCTTTCACGCAGAACCGGCGCGACGCGGCCCCTCACGTCGCTCAGGAAAGTCCACTGCGCGTTCTCTTCGATCTCACAGCGTTTCAAAGAATCTGAGATCGCTGAAAGGGCCTGAAAAGAACTTCAATCTTGAAAGTCAAGCGTCGTCTGCTAGCAGTGATGGGCTGCCCGCACGGAGGAAACCGATTGTTCGCGGGACGCCGGCGAACACGGCACTTCGGGAGGCGGCGGTCCGGAGGCGACAGAGATACTCGGCCCGCAGGACGGCTCAATATTTGACGTCACTGCGCCAGTGCGTTTAGCACGGGAACTTCAAATTCGACATTTGGAAATTGTTTTTTTTACTTCACAAATACTGAATTTCCAAGTTTCGAATTTTGAGGGTAATGCCCGGGCATCGTTTTCAATAGTTTCGGATAATAAAAAAATGATTTTGACGTACTAGTGCCCTTTTAATACTGACAAAGTTGTCGGGTTGCAACATAGAGTTATTACAATAAACGCTAGAGGCTCAGCTGGCGCTAGTGTCTACGGGACTTCCGGTTGCAAATTGAAGCAGACAGCATGCAGTCTACATTTCCAGCCTCCCTGTGTATTCCTATGGGAAAACGCGCGTGAATTTTGTCTCTTCGCCGGAAAATAACAAGAATAACTTTTGTCATATCGGTTGTAACGGATAGTATGTACCTTTATTGGTATTGTGAAAGTGTAATTGCTTTAGTTACAGCATTTTTCTTTACCACTGAGCGATGTTAAACTTCGCTCTATTTCAGGCCCAAACCCCTGTTTCAAGGAAGGTATGTGAAAACGAGCGACGGTTCTAAGCAAACTAACGATCGAAAGGAATGTAGTGTGTGTTCAGGTTCGCTAGCATTTCGGTGGTGCTTATATATTGCTAATATGCCCGTCCTGTCATTGGATGAAAATGACTCCGTCGTGCATCTTTACGATCGGTTAAAGAAACATTCGAACGCAAAAAATAAAGCACGTGAGCTGCGAAAGGTATGTCTTTTTATTATTTCCCATGTCGGACAGTTTTTATCGCGCACCATCTCTCTGGCTCCCCTTATTTGCAAAGATTTGGAGCGTGCGGGTGATGATTTGAACCATTTGAACCCAGAACAAGCATCTTCGCAGTACTTATTTATTGCAAATCTGACTATATTACGTGAATTTCAATTTATTTTGATCGTCTGCAAGCACAAGGAGTCACTTATCCAGTGTTACTGCGTAGTTCTTGCCGTCTCTCTCGGTTTTCCACATGTCCTTCGTTCGTTTGGCACGTATATCCCCCATGTTGGAAAGCGTCGACGCCGTGTTCGCGCTAACAGTGTCCGACAGTGCACAGAAATACACGTACGAAGCCGTTTTAGCACCGTTTTTAATGCGATGAATTTGAAAGGAAAACGCCGTAACTGACCATTTATTTCGTCTGCGTGACTGAGAAATGTTCCTATGTGCCTAGTACGTACAAATTATTCGTGATATTTGCTTTTATAATCGAGCGCAGAGAGAAAATGCACTCGCTTTTTCCCATAGGAATACATTACCGGAAGTCAAATTTAGACTGCTTGCTGTCTGCTTCAAAATGCAACAGCACACTAGCGCCAGCTGAGCCTCTAGCGTTTATTGTAATAACTCTATGGGTTGCAATGATGGGGAAAGGAAGTTCCATTCACGAGACGTTCTAGGGATGAAAGAGCTGAAAAAAAATTTTGTGACAAGTGGTTGTGCCAACTTTGCAGATGTGGTCGAAGCGAGAGGAGACGTACACTGGTTCAATTATTAGTTGTGTTTTTAGGCTTGGATTACAATAACAAACTTTATATAATATACACAAACGAGAGATCGTGCGGGAAATTGAAAGAAAGGTCAATGAAACATTCTATTTCATTGATGTAACCCTTCAGGTATGATTATTGTTTGATAATACGAGGCGTGCTGTGTGGTTTTGTAAGGCTTCAAGTGAAGATATACAACTTTATGTACAAGTGTTTCAGACTTAACTTTCATATTCCAGTTTTGGTCGAACTAATGTTTTATAAAAAAATAAGTTTTATTGCAGACGGAACCCGCGAAAAGTTACGGCTCAGCTAGCCAAGCGTGCGGTTTGCGTTGTTATTAACGTAATGGTGATGATGATGATAGCATACCCCACAATGAATGCATTTGAGTTCGTGATGCTTTTTGAATCTGACACTGCCATCAACTGAACAACGATTCTGATGACCGGCCATCTTAACCAGGCTGCATAAAACATTTAATGAAAGCTTACCGTGTTCGTTGTAGGAGATGTAGTTCACCATGTTCGAGTATCCCAGGAGGGAGAAAACGCTAGGTGCGAGCAAGGGGCCGTTGATCGGCACGTGCTCGTGGTGAAAGGAGTGACCGTCCTCGGTGGTCACAACAATGTCCGAGTACTTCTCAACCGGAGGCACTTGGGAGACGACGTGAAGCTTTCCGGTGGGTCCGTGGATGTTTGATGCGAGGGTGCCGAGGAAATTACCTTGGAGTATCGGTCGTCATATGGTATGGTAGCAGCTTGGGGAAAAGCTGCGAGAGATGGGATTCACATTAAAAGAAGCAGCTGTCAAGTCCTTATGATAGCCCTTACGATACTGAACTCAAGCCCTTACGATAGCACGACGAAGAATGCGTCCGGACTCGGGCATGCCATATATTTGTCCAATCGATCCAGCCCAGCACGCGCGTGTTTGTCGCTTCCGTATGGTGTGAAAGTTCGTCTGCTTCTTGCCAACGTTATTAGATTAGCTCAGTTACGGAACTGCTCATAGACGTTGCATGCACAAAAATACCCCCCCCCCCTCACTCACCACGACTCGCCTGGCGTCGCTCGACGCGCCGGACGGCTGCTTTGGTAACTGCAGTGTATTCTATGGGATACGTGCGTTTCGAAGCACGGCATCTAGATGGCGCTTCAGATATCCTCTTTGTAGCGCGTCTGTTTTCCACGTGCCGCCGCGCCGCTATTCGCCGAGATCCGATCATGTGAGGAGCCGCGGATCAAGTGTCGTGCAGGAAAGAAGACGTCGCGCGCGCCGCGGCATACGTTCGCCTGCTTTTGAGCACGGCGCCGCTATTCGCCGAATTCAGTCACGTGAAGAGCACGAAAACGAAATTCCAGCGCCCATTTTTTAGCTTTAATGTGTTGCATGTTGCAGCATAACCTCAAAAATACCAGTCTTTCGTTGAAAGGCACAAGCAAACTAATTTTAAAGCTAATTAAACAATCTTTCAGTATGCACCTGGTGGATGCATGTGGAGCCTATTTTGGAGGTAGTCTAGCAACGTCGGGGAACTTGCTACGTAGTCATGACGTAGCAAGTTCCAGCGGAGCAACGTCGCTCTTTGGAATTTCAACATTTTCCTTCTTATAGCTTTCCTGCTCAACTCACAAATCGCGCATTGCACCAAACAGTTCAAGAAGACGGAAAGGTGGGACTCCCCTCTTGCTCTGACCCTCGTTTGTGTACCCGGAAACCGCCATTTTTGCTCCTAGAAGATAAGCCCGTCGCTCTAAACTCGGACAAAAGTTGCTTTCCTCACCCCGTTCAGCCCTAAGCTGACAGTGTTGTGGAAGCTACGTGCTCCTTGGGCCAGCCACACGCTCGTCACCCCACGGGTCCTTCGAACGGCTCGGTTGTAACGCGTTGACGCTATTGACACCACCAGAACTCTGACAACGCCACCAACGGCAAAGCTCATAATCCCGCCAGCCTTGCTACGTCACGAATGCGGGGAATCTTTTCTTATCTGTTTTTGTTAGCGCCGGATATCCCATGACGCATCGCGCTCTCCGTTCGCTTCTCTTCGAGCGCTTGCTCGAGTGCACCGCTTGGAATGAGAAATACAGCCAGTCGTTCAGAATACAAAAGTGCGATTATCATCTACGGTTATTATCCGTCATGCTTGACTCATTTCCGAACGAAATTTGAATATTTCAATTTTCGTTTCCGTACCCCTTTAAGCTGTCAATAAGTGCTCTAAAAAAGGGCGTAGGCCAGAAACCCTTCCTTGGAAGGGTACATTTCTGTAGCAACGTAGTTTTAGTAATAAACGCTTGTGCGTTCGCGCATCTTGGATGCCGATCAAGGCTATGTACGCACGCTGACAGCTCTTTCTAATACACCACAGAAAGACTTTCACGCCTAGGAATGAATCTGAATTGCTGTCTTTGAAGCTACGTGAAAACGTCTAGAGATTCTCAATGTACAGGTTCAAATATTGACAAATTGCGCCCACAGTTTATGCATTCTTCCGACCTACATCTATATGGTCTATATGAATATCCAGTCCTTTAATCAGTCACTCCCCGTGCTTTTTGTTAGCTTAGATCCTAAACAACTCAGCTTTTTTTCTTTTTTCTGGCGCTTACCATTATTTACCTAAGTAAACTTGTATGCGCAAACACAGAGCACTAACACGAAGTAGTGGACAAGCACAAACGCCGCAAGTGTATGCGCTCGACCTTGCCCCCTTCTTCGTGTTGTTCCTCTGCACTTGCGCGGACCAGATTACTCAGTACAAAGAACCAACTAGTTCAACGACAAATCTGGCTCAACCATTCGTTGAGTCCAGTAGACGAGCCTCCATAATGACACATAAAAATTAAGCGTGAACAAAAAATATAATTAAAAATGTAGGGTTTGAGATTTTTAGGTCAATATGAAACACCAGTTTACAAAAAAAAAAAAAAAGAGTGAAAAATGAAATGTTCAAGGATAGCTTTCTCCTTCGCGCTGAAAGATTAGGCACGTGGAAAGCACTGCAGAGAATGCACCCACTTTGCATTGCAAGCCGCGTCAGAATTGGGCGAAGACTGGTTCACACACTTGCGACTGCTTACGACCGTGTGCCTTAAAATCGTTTGAGATATCTTACAACGAGATAGCAGACCGGCGCCATCTATTGAGTAACCGTGGAATACTTGCAAAGTTAATATTATTTTTTTTCGCGCATCATTCTATCTGGGTTTAAAAAAATTTTGACAATGTTATATACGTCAATGTCTCATAGAGTGTACGTAAAATTGAACTCGCAAACACCGTAAAAACCTTGACTATTGGGGAGGAGGACAGACCGTTACGCCCCAAGTGTTTAATTTTAAAACTACACGAATGGGGACAACAAATACAATGACTCAGCGCTCGGCCGACATAACCGAAGGCGGCGTCAGTGTTCGGCTGGAGTTCGTGTTCTCCGGTGAGGGGGAGGAGGGGCTCTTTTGCTACCATTCCAGCCTGCATGAACAATGCAGCCTGCACGGTGTCCAGCTCAGCACAAAAGCCGAAGTGGATTAAGCTCGCATTCTCTGATGACTGCTTTCGGGATAGGTCCGGCACTTAGCGTCACTTCGTTGATTGTTAGTATTTTTTTCATTACACTGTGCCCCGCGCTCTATTGTAGACGATGACATCGACATGCCCATAAGGCCCGTGGGCATGTGCAAAGGCCTTGTGTTGAGTAAACACCGATGTGTGGGGACAACAAACGGGTCAGAGTTCGATCTCCTGCCCAATAGTGAAACGCAGTTCCTCGGCCACCTCATAGTAGGCGCCAGAGGGCCAGTGTGTTTGTTCTCTCGTCGTGAAGGGTCACAAGAGCTCGGTCCTAAGCAAACGGAAGTAGGTGAACGGTTTTCTATAGCTTCAGGAAAGCTGCTATATGCCTTACATGATCTAGGAGCCTATGACTCAGTTAAATGTCTGTCGCCAGAAGTAGTTTGATACATACGCAATACATCTGTAGCATATTTACGGCAATTTCTCCTTTTCCCACTGCTGGAACGCAAAGATATGAATCTATTTCTGTAGCATACGTTCACGGTACCCGGTATACATCCAGTATACAAATTTAGTAAAACTAGAAAAAAAAAAAAAGAAGAAAAAGTACTTACTCATTGGTTTGAGGTTTTTGTACTCGACCTCCGTTGCAAATGTACCTAGGCGGCTACTGTGGTACAAGTACTTCATGCAGAAGTTCAGGGGAACGCCCGCCGTCAGTCCTCGGCGCATTTCTCGAATAACCGTCGCTGTCTGTACATCTTCAGTCGAGTTGCTTTCCAGTGTTTGCCTTCGGCGTTCTCGCGAATCTGCTTCGCATCGTCGTCCGTGTGCGTATGTTTCCTTTTAAAACGATCTGCCATAAAAGTAAAAAGAAAGAAAAGTGCGGTTTTACGAGGTTCTTCTATGAAACTTCGCATTTCCCAGGACGCTGCGAACAAAATGGGGCACTACCAATCAGAAATATTTTTATTATAGCAGGTAAAGACAAATCTCAAGCGTTATAGGACACCGAATTCTTCGAGCACTTAATGCATTAAAAATAATTTTTTTTAAAGCATTCTGAGCATGCGCAGGCCCTCTTCGGGCAACGGCGAAAGCTTGAACTATGGTTGGCGTACTGAAGTGGAATTGCACTACCTCTCCTGCCTTTTCCGCCACGCAGTTGCAGTTGAGTCCCGTAGAAGGAAAGTGCGGTAGCGTAACTCCCCTTCTGGGTGTGCATCGAGCTTTCGCCACTTGGTGTCTTCCTTGTATGAAAAAAGGTTCATTCCGTTCATGCTCAGGTAAAACATTAGCCTGTTCAGGCGTGTAAACCGAGGGAGATACTTCGTTGCTGATTTTCTAGAGAATGTTTACTTTACGGCGGTGCACTCCGGAAGTACGCACGAATTTTCTGTCATCACAAAATGAAAAGAGCACCTAGTCCTGAGAGTATTCTTTTTATGCGTTAGCATTAGCACCCACAAGTCAGGAAAAAGCTGACGGCGGATATCTGTGGACAATAAAATAAAATAAAATAAAATAAATAAAATACAACAGTAAAAAGGGAAGCACGCTGCATAGAGAGGAGGAGATTAGTGAAGGGCGAAGGTCCAAGAGGGAGAAGGGAGTAATAACAGACACCACTCATTTTTTAAAAACACTTCCTATATTGAGAAAGTAGTGGGGTCGTTTTTTTTTCTATGTGTCACTTTTGGTGTGGTTGTTCATTCTCAGAGGAATGCTTTTGAATTTTCATGTATTATTTGAAAGAAAAACTATTCCCCAAAATGTATTATTCTGTGTACACACACCCTCATATACAACTACAAAATAATAAAAAAGCACGACACAAATGGGATTTGACAAAATAAATATATTTTTTAACAAGAACGATACAATAGGTTTGTTTGGTTATAAAAGGCATGACACCAATCAAGACATGTTGTGAAATATAATCGTTTAGATTAGCTATCACAAGATGAATATGCTGAATAAAGGTATCAATGAACTTAAAAAATAAAAAAAAAACTATGCGACGCAGCCGACAGGATTCGAACCTGTGCGGGGAGACCCCAATGGATTTCGAGTCCATCGCCTTAACCACTCGGCCACGACTGCCTGTTCGGTAAAATTGATTCCACGCGAGTGATGAGCTTGAAAACTTTTAAAAACAACCGGTTACGCGTACCCAACGGTACGGTCAAAAAGTGAGTTTTCAGGGCATAAAGCAGGAGCAAAGAAGTAAACAATATTCTTTACGTTGTTACTTCATCTAGTTGATATTTCATGGTGAAAAATTAAAAACACCGCAAGTACGGGGTGTCACAAAAGAACATTTACATTTTTTTTTACCGCAAAAATAAACTAGGCATTTGCCGAACGCTCATTCTCCGCACAAAGGTAGCGCTAGAGGTCACAACCAGATGCCAAAGTTTCAGCCCGATCCGATACCTTATTCAAAAGTTATGCGTGATTTTCTGCAACTTTCATTGTGAAAATGGCGGCCGACTGAGTTTTCGAATACATGGGCTCTATGGCTCCAGAAACCGAAAGTGGGCAAAAATGGGCTCCATTTTTTCATTGAAATTTTCAGAAAATTGTTTATAACTTTTGACTAATTTATCGGATTGGGCTGAAACTTTGGCATTTGGTTGTGACCTCTACAGCTTTCTTCTGACGACGAATGAGCGTTCGGCGATGCCTAGTTTATTTTTGCGGTAAAAAAACCCCTGTAAATTTTCTTTTTTGACACCCTGTACAGTGACACCCTGTAAATTTTCTTTTTTGACACCCTGCTGAAGTTTATTAATGCGTTAGCATTAGTACTCACATGACAGGGAAAAGCTGACGGCGTCCGTCTGTGGACAAAACCGCGGAAAGGGGAGCGCACCACGCAGAGAGGAGGAGAGTAGTGAAGGACAAAGGCGAGAAGGGTGGCAGAAGTCAATGCGCGCGCGAATGCTGGGGTGAGTCTGAGCTTGCAGGTGTTTAATGGCGAATTCCACCTGGCGTTTTGGAGCGCGCCGGGATCAGTTGACCAGATCCGGAATGGAGCACACGATCCGAATGGAATCCCGCCGCCTACGGATCCCCAGTGGAACATGACCACTGCTCCGGTATCCGGCCGACGCCTTCCCGTCATTCACCTGCCCGGGAATCCCCTTTCCGCGGCCGCCGCGGCCGTTTCGAAGACGTTTTCACAATCGCGGCGCTAACACGTGTTCGACGCACGAGCGGCAGGAATGGCTCAGGAGCTTCTAGCAAAGATTGCCGGAATGCCGGAAGCTGCTCGAGCAACTTGACGACGAACTGTCGTCAAGCAGCAGCAGCAGTAAGGCGGGCGGTCCAGGCGGCTCCTCCCGAGCGGCCATTACGAATTCTTCTGAGGCGAGATGGGCGAGATCAGGGCGAGATGCTCCGCGAGAAAGGAAGTCACGTGTGTGCGCCGAGGGCTGGCCCGGCTGGCTTCCGGTTGATTCCGCCGAAATCGGCGGAGCGACTTTTCTCGGATCCAGATCGAGATCTGGAGCGGGAGCTAATCCAAAACGACCCGTGGAACACGTCCGTCTCGATCCCGATCGCCCAGTGAAACAAGATCGCTCCAGAAAAGTCGATCCCGGCGCACTCCAAAACGATTAGTGGAATTCGCCATAAAGCGACTATGCGTCGGCTTGTGCTACCAAATGGGGTGTGAACAAAGTGCTAGCGCTGGTCCGAGTACGTGGCAAAAAAATTAAAGGAAGATCCATCGGTGGATCTTTACGGAAACCGTTCAGGAACACACGTCCCCTTTTGAGAAACGTGAACACTGACCCCGTCCCGAAACCAAAAGGACACAGCAAAAATAGAAGAAGCAACAGAGAAAGACAAAAGAGAAAGCCAAAACAGAAATGTGAGGTGGTCAGTGTTAGCGTTTCCCAAGGGTCATGCTAAAGCATTTCCTAAGAATGCATCAATGTCTTTTGTTTTGTTCTTAAATGACGCCTTTTAAACAAGAAAACTATTTTCGGCAAAAGGCCAATTCACCTCGGTCTTTTTGGCATCAGGCGAAGGGTTCGTTTCAGTAAGCGGAGCGTCTTTTGCAGTGCTGAGGTATAGGGCAACCATATGATAGCCAGATCGTATAAAATCCCAATGGTACTCTCACATTGAATTGTGCATTAACCAAGACGAGCGATATAATGCGGTTTCCTTTTTATGCAGTTTCACCAACAAAGCAAGTCTGTAAGAATCATAAAACGTCGTGCCGAATCTCTATAGTCCGTTGCAACCTAAGAACGAAGGGCGAGGGTAAGACGGGCCGGAGAGGAGGAAGCAGACGGAATGCTGGAGAAGAGAGGGAAAATCTCCTTCTCTCTTTAGCGTTTCGTCTGCTTCCTCCTCCACGGCCCGTCTTACCCTCGCGCTTCGTTCTTAGGTTGCAATGGACTATAGACACTGACAGCTACGCAGGGCGTGGTCTATTACGTCGACGCTCCTGCTTCGTGATTGGTCCTTCGGAGTTCTTATCGGCTAAAGTCACAATATGATTGGCTGTGAAGCGATAACGAGATGCTCGCATCTCGCCACGCCCTACCTTTCTTAAGCTGTCGGAGGATGCAGCACCTTCTTAGAAAGCGTGCAAAAACTTGGATGTCGCTTAAGCTTTGCCTTTAAGAGGTCAATGATAGCGTTATCGGACAGCGTTCGCAAAGTCTTCCCTATAAAACAGCGCTGGTTCCCAATCCGTGCAAGCGTGTGTGCGTGGCCTACTTGGTAGCGTCACGCGTCACGTAACGTCACACGTGAGCGTTGTGGGTTGTTTAAAACTCCCGCGCGAGGAAATGTGGCGTGACGCCACACTTGGCTGTGACATCATGACCCTATCGACCAACCAGGATTTACCGGTCCCACCGACGCCGACGCCAAATTGTCTGCGACATGTGCACCTTAACACGATCGGGTCAAAATTGTTCTCAAATCAACCAGCACTGAACAACGCCACAGCCTGTAATAACATTGATGCTATTAGAGACAATGAACACTCGCGCTTGACTGGTCTACACGGTTCTTTCCGCAGCGGAGGTTCAGCTGAGACTCAAGTTCCTTGCCCTCGTAGAAAAGTGAGAGGTTGTTCGACGTGGCCTAGTCGGCCTCCGGGAGCTTTGCTGTGACATCCAAACAGACGTGCGAAGACACCTTAGTGTAAGTAGGATCTTTACAGCTTTCTAGTAAACGTCGAGTGCCTTGGCATGGTCTTGCTTCTCCGGTAGAATGGTGTTCGGTCGTAGAAGACCTGTACTTTGTGCTTGAAGTTGTCCCCGGTGAATAAGTACCTCAGTTCTGCGGACACCTTGCTCTCCTTGGTACCATTCAAGGTGTAGTCGAGGTTGAGTACATGAGTGGAAGGAACATGGCCATCTTCTCCGACGTTGTCGTGAACAGGAAGGTGGCTGTCCCATGCGTCATTGGGCTCGAGGCACTTGTAGCCGAGATCGACTTTTATCTGTTTGGTTTGAACAATAAAAATAAGTAGTAATCACGCCATGTTTCAATGATTCATTAAGAAAATAAAACAGTCCTTTGTGAAACCAAAGTACAATCGCAGACATAGCTGCGTCTCTTTATCGGATTTTAATGCATCCTCATGTATCTCGCACTTATGTATCTTGCCCTTAACGCAGAGGAACCATTGCTAGCGTCTGCTCGGATAGTAGCGCGCTCACTTACTCCAATCGCAACATGACGAAGAGATATCCCGTGAAGTCATAATACCACTTAACATCATCATGTAGTCACTTGAGTCACGTGACACCAAGTCGACAGGTTGTCCTGTGACATCATGCCGTCACCTAGCGCCGTGATGATGTTCGCCCTGATGTCACGAGAGATCGTGACGTAACATGACGTCACGTAAATCTGTGACGTCACGGTGTCATGTGACGTTATTGACGGACGCCTTACATCAAGATAATTTCAAGTGGAGGGAAGAGTCAATAACAGCTATGGCTGTAAAAGAAACAGCAATAATTTTCAGGAAACTTCTTTAAATGAGGCACTACGGCCGCCAAGCGCAATTATTCCACTCGTTGTAGGCTTTGCAGTCAGTATCGATCCCAATTAGCAAATCACCTCAGTCGTGGCGTCTCGTTCAGCTGGAACGAGGGCGAACCGCAGTTCACGCGGGTGGCCCTCTGGGTTCGGGTTGGCATAGTAGAACTTCTGACGATAGTCGCTCTCGTACCAAAAGTCCTGCAGTCCTTTCTCGAGTCCCTTGCTGAGGAGACTGCCTTTTACGTTCAGCCCGGTTCAGGCCATAGCCCAAGAAGTCCGCGAAGTAGGTACGATCAAACTGCACGAAAACAAACCGGAAAAGTATCCTGGCGCGACTCTGCAGCGTCTTCCCTTCATTAGGAACTTTCAGAAGATCGTATGTAAGAGCTTTGCGTTCCTCTACTACGTGTCACCGTAACTTGGCGAACGACGAACGCTACGGCCCCAGCAAGCCAATCATCGTGTCTGAGGGTGAGACGTGACTATAGACCGTTTCATCGTGGGTAGCGCCATTTTGAATGCTGTAGCGCCATCTAGCGAGTGTCAGGTTCCGCGGCCGTGCTGAGTGGTTAGAAACTATGGCGAAAGTGCTCTTCGGGGGGCCGCTCCAGTGTTGTGTGTGCTGTTGTGTGCTCCAAGCTGCTGGGCATCCGACTTAGGGCGGGCGCGTCTTGTGTTATTGTGTACCACGGATGGGGCTTTTCAACTCACTGGGAACGTTTCTGGCACCGCATTATGGCGTCCGCCAGTGCGGCGACGCCGAGAAGAGCGGCACCAATAGAAATCGAAAGCAGGTACTTAAAATATTGTATCAACTTACAACGAATGATTTTCCCTTCGGGTTTTCTGTCGTGTTAGATGCAGTACACAGAAAATATATTTGGCGTTCCGTGCCGTACACGACAATAAAATCAAATCCGAACAAGGACGCGCGAAATAAGAGCATTCCAGGGAACGATCGAAGGCAGCTCCCTCCGGCTTGCAGATGTTCATAAAAGTTTTAATTGATGATCCAGTGCAGACGAGCGTGTCCTCTGTGTAGAACCGAAAACAGCGAAGTCGAGATGGGCCCATTGCCGGAGCGAGTCGATAAACGATTCAACGATTCGAAATCGCTGCATGAGCATGTTTCAGCAATACGAATTGAAGTTTTCTTTCCAGCTACGAGTTCTAGTAATTCACACAAAAAAAAAGAACCCAGTCGCGTTGTGACGGTCAGACATAAGTTCACGGCTCTCTCCTGTGGCACAGGAGATCACGATTAAGGAAAACCGAGAGAACTATTACTTTTGGACAATTTCCAGCCACAGCCGTGCAGCAGAAATGAGCCTTTAGTTCTAGATAATAAATACAGGTCAGTGTTACCACTGCAAGGTATTACCATTAAGATAACATAGAATTAATTACGAAAGGATACAAGATAAAACAGCGATTCTCAGGAGAAAGCTTGCACCCACTTTGCGAGCGTAGGCCATGTTCATCGAAGGTACAGCGGTAAGTTCGGTGCGCGCTCGATTCACAAAATGTTCCGAACACACTCGAAATGGTGGCGTCAGGAAAAGGTCTTTTTTGCTTACAGACGCTACTTAGTGCCGCCGGTGCTTTTGGTCATTTGAAAAGCGATGGAGCTTGAAGACATATCAGCCGCAGTTGCCCTGTCGGATACCGTGCGCGATAAAGGTGTCCTTCGATAATATTCTGCTCTTTTAAATGTCATTCGTGCAGCCCATTACCGAACAATGATGTCCCGATGACCAGGGGATAGTCGTCATTGCTTCCGCTAGCTCTACTTACATTTGGAAGTAAAATATAGAACGAGGAATCCGCGAAGAAAATAACCGAACGCGGAGAAACGCACGCGTCCAGGGCGTTCATCCGGGTCTTTCGCTCGTTCCTATAACCACTCACTCAGTAAGGAGGAAAGCGCCGGCAGCTATCTCACTATTTGCGCGCAGTGCTGTCAGAACCAGAGGCGGCAGCGAAAAGGAAGTCGGTTTTGTACGGATTTTAAGGGACATGCTAATCTCCGAAAAAAAAGGAGAAAAAAAAAGCGAAGTCTAAAAAAGAAAAAAGAGAAAAATGAAAGAGTGCTCGGGTAAGAAGGCAGTTTCTATTCTTCCCCTCCTTAACAACTGCATGGATTACATTATTGTCCCTGTAGCTTTGGTAAGGGCTGTCACCTGCGAGGCTCGTTCTCTGTGATTGGTTCGAAGGGGCGGTAGCGTTCGCTCTTTGCCAAGTTACGGTGAGAGGAATTATGCGGAGCGCAAATTCGTCTGCTTCTTTTGCAGGGATTGTGGTGACGTCAGAAGACGCCGAGCTCTGATTGGTTCTGATCTGGAAGGATAGTGGGTAGACCTCAAGGCAGCTTGCTTTGAGGTCTACCCACTATCCTTCATTTCGAGCCAATCAGAGCTCGGCGTCTTCTGACGTCACCACAACCCCTGCAAAAAAGCAGACGACCTGCTTTCCGCATAGCGGGAGCTCATACCTTCCCTTCCGAGGACGGCCTGAGCACGCGTCCGTAGGTCCCGCAATTTTGTGTGCATGATCTATGAAGAAGCCCCTCTTAGATCCTTAGTTCACAATAGGCACCGAGAACTTGAAGTATGGCGCTCACTTGTTTGGCTCCGACTGTTCACGGATGTGTACTATCAGAGCTGATACCAGTGAGTATGGTGAGTAAGAACCACGGAAGCATTTCTCCTACCGCGCAGAAGACCTGAACACTAGCCTCCGATAGAGGGGGAAAGCCGGCGCCTTCGACGTCCGAGCAACCGTTTATCCGGTCGCCGTAAAAGAGGGAGGAGGAGCGGAGGGGTATGCAAGGAGGAACCATATGGGTAGCAGCGCCACACTGCATGGTATTGTAAAGTATACTAGCCCTCTTTTTTCCCACGTTGAATTAACCCGGGGCTAGGGTAGAAGAGAAGCATCAAAACGTAGAAGGTACAGAAAATACTTCCTGTCCCTTCTACGCTTTGATGTTTTCTTCTACCCAGCCTCAGGTTAATTCAACATGGTTAATATTCAGCAGCTCGGCTGCACCCTTCGAATATTTTCTCTAGCCCTCTTTTCTTTCTTTTTGCATTCTGCGGGAAACACGACAAACAATATATATATATATATATATATATATATATATATATATATATATATATACGACTGGCTCCCTTTATAGCTCTCCTCAACAACCTAACCTCCTGTTGTGGTGATCTTCGAGAGGAAAGAGGAAACGAGAAACGTCCTTTCAGGGAGAAGGAGCAAATACTGAAGGAGGATGCGCCGAGGAACTGAAAGAGCAGGGTGCGCTGTTGGTGGGGATGGGTGATATGACCAACACACTTTTTACAGTGAAGCTGTTTATGGCTATGGTTCCAAAGATTTTTCGAGTGCGTCAACAAAAACTTCATTTTCCCCGCCAAATTTAGCAGAAAAAGTTCCTCGCTAAATTTGGCGGGAAAATTTTCCCGCAAATGTAGCGGAAAAATTAGCGGTAAGGAGGAGGATATGGAGCGGAGCGCACCGCCCTCTCTTTGTCGTCGTTCCAAGCGCTTGCGTGCCTACACTCCGTCTCACTAAAACCGCGCAGGATCAGCCAAAGCTACAAAGGAAGAGAGTGTATCGCGACCTGTACAAGAGGAGGGAGAGGAGGAACTGGAGAATCCCAGCCCTTCTAGTTCCGTTCCTTCTTTCCCTCCTCTTGAACAGGTTGGCATACGCTCTCTCTCTTGTAGCTTGGCTGTCCTGCGCGTGCCTAGTGAGACGGAGTATAGTAGTCTTTCCTTCCGCCGGGTGGCGGTCCCGTCGCGCGTGTCTAGTTTCCCCCGGCTCCTCGGGGTGGCGATAGTCCTCGACATGTGGGTGCGCACCTTTCGTCCTCGCGCAACGCAGCAGAGGCTGGTTGCACTATTTCTCCACGGGGCGCGGTGCCGTCGGGGCCAAGATGCGCTCTGATTGCAAACCGAAACTTAAAAACCCGTCGAATTTGTGCTTCTTTTCAGAAAGCCCTAAAGTCGTGTGCGTGCCTTCTATTGTTCTGCAGTTTGTTGATTTAGTGGATTTCGATGATGCAGAGCAATTTTCTGATTAAAACCATGCCCTTAAACACAATATTAAAATAGTTAATTACGCAAAAATAATTAACAACTTAATTATCCCGGACTTTAATAATTTTCCTAAATGGGCCCCTCGCCCAGGACCAAAACGACACAAGCCTTTTTTCGTTGCGAGGAGAAGTTTTTGCAGGAGCGATTTGGCCTGCGTTCTCTGAAACACCCTATATATACCGTATATGCATTCATTCCAACTTTTATGTTCTAGTTGTTATTTTTTTTCTCATGGCATCATCGAGCAAGGTAAGGGAGCGTCATACCGCACAATTAAAACGTGACCTAAAAATATTCGCTTTGGCAGGCCAGGGGCACTGCAAACCTTGAGAGCTATTTGCCTTTCGAAGCGAAATGACGGGTACATAGACAAACTTAATATGCGAGCCGAATGGCGGATTGCCTCCAGCCACATGGGTCGCAAATTCTTACCTGTGTAGGTATCTTCTCGGTATTAAACCACGGTTGCCATCACCACCGTTCCACAATTCACAAAGCCGAGGGGCCGCTTTCACGGGAACCAACATCTTTATTCAGCACCAACACTCGCAAAGGAACAAATCTAGCCAGATCCAGCAACATTGTTGACAAGGGACGCTTGGCTTAAGTCAGTCAAGCTACGAACCCAAGCACCGGCACTGCGCTTCCGAAGATGTTTACTTGCGAAAGTTGCTTGCTGGAAACTAGGTCAGTTGAGGAGATCTGCCTCCAAAAACAACGGTTGAACGCAGAACGACTCACTTTCATAAAATAAACGAGCTCGTTGACCACGCCGCAAACACCAGCGGCCATATCTGTTATTCTTTGAAGCCAAAGCGGAAAGGCAAGCTCGGAATATTCTTTGAAAAAAAATAGAAATGACTATATCTAGATTACCTGTTTCTCAACCATAAAAGAATATTGTCGATTAAAATACTATTACGGCAAGGAGAAACGATTTTCCAACGAACATTTCACACGTCAACCATGCACCTCTCCAATCAATAAGATCCGAGAAAAGGTGCTTAGTTTTGTAAGCACCGGGCGGGGCCTAAGGCAGCCCCCCCCCCTCCTAAATTGCGTCTAACAACGTAAATACTTAAAAAAAAGGTTTATACATCTTTTTATTTCTGTGTTTGAGTTGTCAGTGACGATATTACGGAAAGTGATGTGCATTTGAGGTTCTCTTGGAACAAGTTACTAGAATCTCAGGTGCTCGATAATGCATTCAAAAGGCGTAGAAAACCTCCTATTCTGAGTTAGCCTAAATCATTACAAACTGAGAGTCGAAGTATTTCTGGCACTATGTTAAGGATCACACGACTGCCTCACCTGCTGCGAGACACCAGTGTGAACTATATAGAAATGCTACACAATAAAGTGCAGACGCACCAAAGGTGGTCTTTGACCTCGTAGTTCCTTATTAAGCTTTTACACCTAAATCTATGGTTGTGATTCCAATAAAACTATACAAACAGAATGTTTTAAAATGCTGACATGAGTAATGTAGGTTACAAACACGACAGGGACAACACGCGTACCCTTTTAAGCTAGCAATGTTTATTTTTTTCCGAATATGAACCAAGTCTAGCGCCCCTCAAAAGTTCCAGGAGTTAAAGGCAAGCGGGAGGGAAAGGAAGGCAGAGAAGATGGTACATGCACGGAAAATTAATTAACTGAGAGAAATGGATAATACCAGAAAACTGCAAGAGTGATCGAGACAGTTGTATCAGCTCTGGTGTCGAAAGAAACAAATCTCTGCCTTCTTCTGGACGTGTGAGAACGCAGTAACGTTCTTGACAACCCGTTGTTAGTAGCCCGTTCTCAAACTGCCGTCCCGTTGTCTAGCAGTAACCCTTGTTCTAGTAGTCATAGTCCAGGTGCATATTTCCCGCTGTCATTTTTGTTTTCAGCATTTACAAGCCAATGACTACTCGCGAGGAGTGGCCGAAATAACATTCATCGACGGGTTTGATGCAAGTTGGTGCTCAGGGCGGGGTGCAGTCGGAGGAGGGAACGACGTAGCTCTTGGCGAACTCCAGGGTGTCGTTGTAGTGGTGGAGGTTTGGGCCCACGAGCTCGTGCTGCCTCTCGTAGTTGTAGTCGCCGCAAAGGCCGCACATCTTGCCGCGGTAGAAGTTGGCGACCTGAGAGAGGACAGAAGGAAGTTTGTCGTGAGGCCATCGAGTTCGACTCACCAGCCATACGAGGAAAGATCCTGCAAACCTTTCCTCTTAAGGAAATATGGTTACTCAAAATATAATAACTTGCAAGCTCGTTATTTGCTTCTGTATACCACTGACAGCTCAAGAAATGTATGGCGTGACGCCCTGTGGTTTCTAAACTGTCACTCACTATAGCATGCACACCCTCCGCTTGTTTAAAGAAATTAATCTGTTTGTTCCTTTAATGCTTTAGGATCTTATTTTAATGACGGAAGTGATTTGTTTTGTTATTTAGAGGTCTTAGAACAGCAATAAATACACTGACGATTGATGCGCCTTTAAGAATATTCTATCCTTGGTCTGTGTACCACAAACCAAGGATGGCCCATGGTAACAAAGACTAGTTCTACTAGGTTTCTTACCTGTACAACGAGCATGTTTCCGTTGAAGCCCAGGTAGAGCCCGTACGGCTTCGAGGTCACTTCGAAGTATTTGTGTTCCGTCTTGACCGTGAAGAGCTCGACGTCGTGCGCGGTGTGGCTGTAAGGTACTCCCGGGGTCAGTGGAACTCTGTTTCCGTCAACGCGAAGCACCAAAGCGGAATCTTCGGCAATTGGTAAGAGCTCGACCTTGGTAGACTGGATGAATGCCTTCATCGCCTGCAATAGAATCACGGAAGGAGAGAGCCTGTAAATGGTGCCTCTAAATTTCAGGTTTTGTCAGCCAACATGGTTGTGGACTTTGAGTGCCAATTCAACACTAAATTTCCAAGTGTGTAGAAGGGCACACATAGGCAGGAGATGACTGCGGTGCTTGCTTTGTTTTGGGGTTCTAAAGAAAACTAAGGAAGGACAGGGGACCACAATGTGAATGCGCGTTTAAATAATAAGTGCTTACATGAATAGAACAATTTAACAATGGACAAAGCTACGCACTGAAAGGTCATGCATACTGTTTCAGGATAAGGAAGCGGTGCACATGTTACGTAGCGCGACACTGCTATCGCAAACGAGCGATCTCCAGATTTTTTTACTCTTAGAGTCGAAACATTGCCGTTAAAAATTTCGAATGCAGCGGAAGCAGTATTTTCAGGGCAGTAATCGAAGCGGTAAAGTTTTGTTCCCACCGGTAAGCGTACATTCAAGCAACTTTCGGTATTGGTCGTTCGCCTTGATGACTTCTGAAGTTTTTTTTTTAGCTAACTATTCCTATTGTTCACACTAGCGCGGAAATTACGATCTGATGTTCCCTGTATATTGATCACTTTCATTGGAAGGAAAAAATGCCAACTGATAATAGACAGTTTTAGAGAACCGCTTTGTGCAACATCGAAACGGTGCGATGGGCCCTCCGGTACGAAACTGCGCACATGCGAGTCTTCTGTGCTAGCGCATGCGCCGTGCGTACCGGAGGGACCATCGTACCGTTTCGGATGTTCAAAAGCGGTTTTCTAAAACTCTCTATTGTCTGAATGCAGACCCGTTTGACTTGCAGTCGCTATAAGGCAGTCAAATTAAGAAACGCGGAATTACGAGGTTTCTTCTGTCATTATCAAAGAACGGTACACTTGGAAAGGGAACCGAACAGTTTGTTGGACGTGGTCAGGGTCATTTAAAAGAATAAAACAACAACAACAACAACAACAAGACATGCAACGACACGAGCACGGTACCTTGGGGAGTGCGGCGTTTCCGGTAGCTCGTGCCAGGACAGTGAACCTCCCGTTGGGCGAGCAGTCCTTTGCGACCACCTTGTAGCAGTCCGTTTCCGGAAGCTGTACGACGACATTGTCGAAAGTTTTGACGCTCTTGCCTTGCAGGTCGCAGTACTCTGCGTGTAGGAGGAAAGGATTGTGCCATCACTAGTCGTGCCATCGTAGAGTTACCGTTGGAAATAATTCTGGTTCCAATCCACTTGCGCTCAGTCCACGTCAAAAGGATGGTTTGGCAGACAAAGATGATGAATACTAGAATTGCTGGCGAGTTTCAGATATCTTGCATATTCATAACTAGCTGTCCTTTCAGGTGTCTCAATTGTCGCGAGCCATCTAGCGTAAATACTAGCGAAATATTCATGTTGGGTATTATAATTGTAAGCAGTGATAGAGTGCAGGCGAGCTGGTAATTAATCGACATCTTGTAAACCCTGAGATGGGGAACGATAAAAAAAAAAAAACAGATGAACACAACAAAATCTCGATCAGATTTTGTTGTGTTCGTCCGTTTTTTATTGTTCCCCATCTCAGGGTCTCCAACATATCGGGTATTATACTTCTGGAATCTTAAATGAGTGCATCATATTATGCCTCTAATGTAGGATTGTACGAAGTTACTCAAAAATAAAATGCAACCTTTTTGTTCTGTGTGTTTTCTTTTTCTGTTACGTGGCGGTTAAAAAAAGAAAAAAGAAAGATCATGGCATATTTTGTTTAGTATCGCTAAGATGTAAACGATTATAACCAGTAACTGGCAGGTACTTTTCTTATTTATTGGCTATTTCTTTTCTATTTACTCTTAGACTCAACCACGTTGAAACTGATCATAAACCACCTGATATGCACACCTGTGCATATCAGTCATGGCGATCTGTTCCCCACCGCACATATCGAATATATTTCAGCATAGAGCGGAGTGTAACGCTCCAGTAACCATAAATTAATCTTACCTTGCGAGTGCATTGTGTTTCCTAATTCCATAGACACATACTATAGTATCACCAACAACGCTCTCTAAATGCCTCATCTCGCTGTTGGTTTTACCAAACTGGTCAAATGAATTAATGCGCGGGATATAGGTTACTGATTTCTTAGTGCGTCCGGGTGCGACTAACTGCGACTCTATCCTGGATCCATGAGTGAATTGTGACTTTAAAATATGGCACCATCGTGTTACGTGATTGTAGCACTATGTTCTGCTGATACCGCCATACATTCTTGAAGGATGTTAATTCAACACAATGTGCAAATGGGCTGGTTTGTACATGATGAGTACGTAAAAGCGCAACAAGAGAAAGGCGACAAAGTAGAAAATAAACACACAGAGCGCTCCGCGAGTCTATAGTCCTTCTTCTTTGTCCTAGGTTTTGTCGCGCATTTACGTAGTATTGATTTGTAATTCTATCATACAATCATTGAAACGTAACTGCGTAAAAAACACTTACTATGTTTGTAGTAGGATATGTAGTGAGCCATGTTTGAGTATCCCAGCATAGGGAAAATCTTAGGCTCGAGTAAGTGACTGTAGATTGGAACGTGGAAGTGGTTGTAGATGCGTCCGTCGTCCATGGTCACAACGATGTCGGCGTACTTCTCAACCGGGGGCACTTGGGAGACGACGTGGAGCTTTCCGCTGGTGGCGCGGCGGTAGTAGTCGGAGAGGGTGCTGACGAAACCGCCCTCCGGGTTGATCCTCTTGTAGTAGTCGAGCATCGGCGAGAACAGCTGCACGATAGGTAATCGCTGTTGAAATAGAAGGCGGCAAGCATACGCACGGCCATAACGTAAGAATGTCTGTAGTACAGTGAAAAATGCAACTGGAAACATTTTAAGTGCAGATCATGTTTGTGATCTCCACTTAAAATGGTCTGTAAATTCACTTTCCTGCAAAACACGAAACCCGCTCGTCCTGGCGAACAATATAAGGATTCCTGCAAATGACAAAAATTTAAAAGGCGATTACACCAAAGAAATGCAATCTACCAAAGGACAGTAGACATAAGGTTTAGCTCATTAATCGTCCCTGCGAACATCCTATATATTTTTTGCTTCTCGTATTTTGAGATTAGTCGTTCGCTGGGGGCTTTCTATTGATCTTAATCTCCGTATTTTGAAATAAAGTCTCGAACTTTTGTTTGTATAGTATAAGAGGGAATCAGTCAGTTCCTTGGAATACAGTGGCTCGTTCCAACGTGAAAACGATGCACCCTTTTCAAAGGTCCGCGCCATCTCCTCTCCACCATTGCTTGGGCACCAACTCTTACGAAATCCCCCAAGCGCCCCGGCCCGCGCGCGAGGAGTTGTGGGAGAGAATCTCCCTCGCCTGGCCGCTCTCTTGAGATCGCATTGCCTTGTCGCTTGCCTCCTCTTAATCCTCTGTTTTCGATTCCATTACCTATTTTTATCTATTCCAGTGTATTTTTTATTGCTTTTAAGTGTTTCTATTCTCTTCTGCGCGCGATATTTCTTGAATATATATAGTATTTGTGTCTTTATTTCGCCTTTTTCGACGGGAGTGCCGACGGACAACACGCCGCTTCGCGCGTCGTTCCCCGGGTGAGTACTACCGTTGCTACCGATTCCTATCGCGCTGTTAGCTCTTCATTTTGGTTCATTTAACCCGCGTGCAGTCGAGAGGAGCCGTTTATGAACACCCGCGCACATGTCATAGGGGTAGGCAGAGCTCTGAATCAACAATCGCGACGCGAGAGCCGAGTGCGCTGTGATTTGGCCGCCCGCGCTCGCTCCGTTGACTCGCACTGTAGCGTGTGCCTTCGAGTGCCGCTTACTTGACCAAGATACAGCACGCCGCTTTGTCGCCGCAAACTATTTGTCCGAATGTTTGCGAAGCTGAGGCATATGCAACGCTGCGGCGCCTGACAACTGCGCGCTGTGGCGCGATCCCTTCGCAAACGCCGACGGCTCAATGTCGCGGCTTGAATGCGCCTATGGCAAGCCTTCGTAATCTATCTGCTAAGCGGTTGTCAGTTTCCAACTCCTTTTTCAAGTGCAGAGATGTGTTACCGCGAATCATTTGTCCGAATGCCTGCGAAGCCGTAACACCGTTCGTCATATCCGACGAGCGGTGCCTGACAAACTGCGCGCAGCGGCGCGAGCCCTTCGCAAGCGCCGGTGGCCCAACGTCGCGGCTTGTATGCGCTTATGGTATGCCTTCTTAATCTATCTGCTAAGCAGTTGTCAGTTGCAAACACCCTTTTTCAAGTGCGGAGATGTGCTGTCACCCAGGCAGTCATCTTGAAACTCGTAGTTCCTTCGATAATTTTATTTCTCAAGTCAAGATGTCAGCTGATGCTCGAGTCAAGAGGTCAGCAACTGACAACCGCCAAGGAGACTGATCATGAATGCATGCCAAAGGCGCATACAAGCCGTGACGTTGAACCGCCATCGCTTGCTAGGGCTCGCGCCGCTGCGTGCAGTTTTCAGGCGCCGCAGCGTTGGATACGCGGAACGGTGTTACGGTTTCGCAGGCATTCGGACAAATGATTCGCGACGGCAAAGCGGCGTGCTGTATGTTGGTCAAGTTAAGCGGCACTCGAAGGCATAGGCTACAGTGCGAGGCAAC
This sequence comes from Ixodes ricinus, assembly GCA_037355805.1. Taxonomy (NCBI): domain Eukaryota; kingdom Metazoa; phylum Arthropoda; class Arachnida; order Ixodida; family Ixodidae; genus Ixodes; species Ixodes ricinus. Next base: position 4,977 of record JAZHYW010044688.1, on the reverse strand, counting down.
AGAGCGAGCGCAGGCGGTCAAATCACAGCGCACTCTGCTCTCGCGTCGCGATTGTTGATTCAGAGCTCTGCCTACCCCTATGACATGTGCGCGGGTGTTCATAAACGGCTCCTCCCGACTGCACGCGGGTCAAATGAACCCAAATGAAGAGCTAACAGCGCGATAGGAATCGGTAGCAACGGTAGTACTCACCCGGGGAACGATGTGCGAAGCGGCGTGTTGTCCGTCGCCACTCCCGTGGAAAAAGGCGAAATAAAGACACAAATACATATATATATATACATATGTATATATATATATATATATATATATATATATATATATATATATATATATATATATATATTTTTTTTTTTTCATTCGCGTGCGAGAGAATGACTGCAATACTGAAACATTTTTATTGTTTTAAGTCTAATTAATACAAGAAATACACTGGAATGATCGAATAAATAATGGAATCGAAAAAACAGAGGATTAGAAGGAGGCAAGCGGCAAGGGCAATGCGATCTCGAAGTCAGAACGGCCAGGCGAAGGGACAATCTCTCCCACAATTCCTCGCGCGCGGGCCGGGGCGCTTGGGAAAATTGCAAATCGTCTATTGGACACGAGTGCAGCGCCAGCGTTCGGCGAAGACTCGGATCCAATAACACGTGCCGTGTACAAGCGATGGAGATCACCAATGTTGCCCGATGGACTCTTGAAAACGGTCTATTATTGCTAGCTGGAAAGTAGCCCTCTTGTGATATTTTTTCCACAATATCGCTTAGGTTTTTCTGAAGATATCTTATTTTTGTACACAGTCATATCGCTCTTTCTTGTGTTTTCTTGTGAATTGTTTATGTTTACATGTTGTCCTCTCCTGCTTGAACTCAAACGAGCCCGTGGTATCGATAAATAAATAAATAAAAATTAAGGAGCTCGCTTCTCCTCTCAAAATGGTCTACAAAAACTGTGGTACGAGTGATATTAATAAGGACTCATTTCATTATGTGCTTATTAAATGGGTCAATTTTACGCGTAACATAATACGGAGCGTATATTTGAATCAAGGTAGGAGTTACAATATACTTTTAGGAGAAATAATGAAATAGAAAGAGGTCGCCACAAACGAACAGACTCTTTCACATTCTTTATATTTTATTATTTCTGCTGAAGTATACTTATACCAGCCTGATCTTTAGGAATATAATAGAGTTTCAATATATTTATTTTATGGTTCTGGAGTGCGTTTAAGGTACCCATCCATCATAATAGATCAAAGTTTAACAAATTTCCGAAAAGTCTACTCACATCCTTTCGGTTCTTGTACACGATGTCCGCCGTCAGTTTGCCCAGGCGGCTCGAGTAGTACAAGTACTTGATGCAGTAGATGTTGAGGGGAACTCCTTGCTTCTGGTGCTCGACGCACTTGTTGTACGGCACGCGCAGGTTGTACTTCTTCATTCGGTTGGCTCCCAGCGGCTTCCCTTCAGCGTTCTCTCGAATCTGCTTCGCTTCGTCGTCCGTGTGCGTGTACTTCCCCGTGAAGCTGACCTACAAGAAACCTTTTATGTTCATGTTATAGATTTGAATAGATCCTTTACAAAATGCTTGGCCATCTGGGTGCTCAAAAAGCAGGTTTACAATCCACAAACGAATGGCGGTAATAAAACGGAATTTCATCGGGCACCGTCACTTTCGTGCGTCGATGGCGGATGATACATTTGTTTTATTACCTTACGAATATTTCTTGATGTCTTTGAGTTTTGATAATGTGAATACAAGAACTGACCACGTGCAGAGCGGCGAGCCTGAAGTGCCTCGATTAAAAAATCTAGCATTAAATGCTTTATGCCATACTTGTGCTAATAGATTGATTGGACCGCACTCAGAAATAAACGCGTACGCAGCCCGTGTATCTAATTCGTGCGTCGTGTTGTACTGACGTCTCAAGCGTGCATGCCTGGGATATCTTCCCCTTGGTAGTATCTGCAACCACTTCTTTCGTCAGCCTCAAAGAGGCCGCCATTCGTTTGGCACAGATGACATACACTGAGATGATGAATGATGATGATCAAATTTGCCAGACGGAGTTTCGAAAATGGCCTAGTTGTACAGTTTTGACGGGTAGATCTTTGGCGACGTCGCTTTACCAAGAACATCGTGAAAGATGCAAGGAGGAATCGAATTCGGTATACGTTCTCAAGATAACGTGAAAACAAGGCTCAAGTGGTTAGAACAGGATCCAGTCAGCACTATAGTCACTGACAGATAAAGAAACGCAAGGTATGACTCATCCTTTTCACGCTTCTTGCTTCGTGATTGGTGCTTTGGCGTTATTATCATCATCTGAAATTGCAATCTCATTGGCTGCGGTAAAAAATAGGATGACCTGGACACTCGCGAAGCACTGCGTTTCTTAAGCTGTCAAATCATACCGCAATGATAAACACTAAATATAGATTAAACAACAGGTGAATAGAAGGAGGCGATTAGATGCAAGTACCACTTACACTAGCTTGGTCGATACAGTTGCTTCCCTGATGAATGTTCATCTGAAACTCGAGGTCTTTTCCCTCGTGGAAAACGGCGAGGTTCTTCAGCCTATCCCAGTCGGGCTCTGGGAACTTGGTTGTGACATCCAAGCATATCTACAAAGACGCATTAGAGTAGGTCAGACGCTCTCGAGTTTCTGGTGAAAGTCTTCGAGTACCTTGCTGTGATCTTGGTCCATCGAGCGGAAGGGCGTCCGATCGTAGAAGAACTGCACTTTGTGTTTGAAGTTGTCCTTGGTGGAGGAGTACCTCAGTTGCGCGGACACCTTGCGTTCCCTGGTGCCCTTAAGGGCGTAGTCGAGGTTGAGTACATGGGTGGAAGGAACCTCAGTATCGCCATGGACGTTGTCGTTAACCGGGAAGTGGCTCTCTCTTGGGTCATCGGGCTCCAGGAACTCGTAGCCGAGCTCGACCTCAACCTTTAGGGTTTAAACGAGGAACACACATTAAAATATACTGACACTTTTTATCCCTTACAAGATGAATGGTCGATCGTTAATGTATAAAAAAGAACTCTTTATATTTTGTTAACGGCTGTAACCGGTGAACTTTGGCCGTTAAACAAGATACACCCGTTATAGGGATTTTGGTCACTATCAGTAACAATGAAAAGCTCACCTCAGTCGTGGCGTCCTGTTCATCTGGAACGACCGTGAGCTGCAGTTCCCGTGGGTGCCACTCTGGGTTCATAACGGCGTAGTATAGCCTCTTATTACAGTCGCTGTGGTACAAGAAGTCGTGCAGTCCCTTTTTCAGTCCCTTGCTGAGCAGACTGCCCTTTACGTTCAGGCCATAGCCCAGGAGGTCGGTGAAGTAGGTACGATCAAACTGCACGAAAACAAAGATGAAATATCCGGTTGGGGCAACTGTGCAGTCTCTCTGTACTAATAAGTTCCTAAGTCGCAATAAGCATTAAGGAACGGAAGCGGCTGTACACCTTTTGGCTCTTATATCCCCAGAAGTCTGCTTTGGAACCTTCTACAGCTGAATGAGGTTTATGATTAACGGTACAGGAAAGCGTTTTTCCGGGTGTGTAGAACACCCAAACTGCATATTGCCGCGTGCGTAGCGGAGTTGGCAACGCACGCGGCTACTACGCGGAAGGACGGGGTCTAAGCCCTGGTCAACCAGGTATTTTTTTTTATAATTCTGTATTTTTCTGGAAAGCTCCAGCTCATTCTCGGATGTCATCTTATGTTATCGCTGGGAATATTTTGGTATCGACTGCGTTTATAAGAACAGCAGTAACTGACTGCTTTCGGACAGTATGTGTGGTGCTTTTCTCTAAGTTTGTGGGCACAAGTTCGCCTCATGGAACGTTTATTTTCAGTTCTATATTTGTCAACTCTTTTTATTCGTGGCAATATTCGTGGCTTAGTTGCCAAAGACAAAGCCTTACCGAGGTCACTTCGGCCTTGTTGTAGAGGGGGTACTGCGGTTGGGACAGAGTGGTGACACCTGTGGAAACATCTGTCCACAGGTCGTAGGGCAGAACGAACGTGTACGGGCGGAAGTGGTGGTTCACAATGTTCCACGGCAGGCTCAACGGGCGCTTCAGGCTCAGCTTTTTGTGAATAGGATCAATGGTGACTTTCAGGTCGATCGGCAAGTTGAAGACGGTCTGTATATCGGCGCCCACTCCAATGAAGGTCTTGTTGAAGGTGAGGCCCACGCCAACCATGCTATAGCCAGCGCTCTCGTGACTGGGGACATGAAACAAACAAGGAAACAATTAAGACGAGGTCAGTGTACGTGACATCTAGAACCGCGCGAGCTCAAAATACGTTGAAGCGCTATTTTTTATGCAAATATAATATATAGCCCTATAGATAATGCGTAACCATACACACTGTCATAATTAAATATACTTAATCATTACCGAGCGTAATTAATTTTCGAAATTTATCGAGCGGTGCAGCGTGAATCAAACCCCGGACCGTGAAATTCTCAGCCCGACGCCTTTTCTCGGCCCCAATATGATGAAGAAAAGGGGTGTTCAGGCTGTACTAAGTGTGACTCGGGGGAACCTCCTGGTAGCAGGCGACCTTCGGCAAGCGCAGCGGGCTCCCGAATGAGAAAGCGTAGCTCTCCACGTGATCTCAAGACGTTACGGGGCGGATCACAACGCACCAACGGATAGCGTAACAGGTTCACGAGGTTACGACTTCGCACATCAACCAATGCGTAGCACAAGCCTGTCTGCTTCTTGCAAACGGAATGCGATGACGTCTGAACGCCGAGCTCTTATTGGCTGAGTGAAAAAAAAAATAGTGGGTAGAGCTCAAGGCATCCAGCATTGAGGTCTACCCACTATTTTATTTATCAATCAGCCAATAAGAGATCGGCATTGTTCCGACGTCACCGCGACTCCTCCGCAAGAAGCAGACGACTTGGCTCTACATACTCCTTCAGAATAAGTACATTATGTAAACTAACGTTCTTA